>JXCR01072995.1:457233-474137 GCA_002079205.1 Phalaenopsis hybrid cultivar
TATATATATATATATATATCCAACTATTTTACAAGCCTACCTTCCCAAGTGTAGTCTTTCAGCATAAAGTATTGCGGAAAGGATGCCCGTGATGACAAGCATTAGAGGATAGAAAATGGCCGTGAAGAAAGGTCCCTTCTCACTTGTGCAATATACTTGTAGATTATAAGCTAGGAATGATATCACAACCCCCTGCAAAGAAGCAAATTTACAAAATATTTTACTTCAAATTAAGACTGTGTACAAAACATCATTCTGGTGATTCATGTCATTGTTTTTAATCATTAGAACAATAATCTAAATCACGTGAATTGCGAATTCAGGTGCTGGAATTCAACAAGCAAAAACGAAATGTGTGACCATCTGTCATGCAAAATTAAATACTTTATGGCATGCATTAATAGACTAAATATGCTCATCATAAAAACAATAGTCTATTATAAGTCTTACGGAATAGATAACAGCAGCGAGTTGCATATTCCAACCCAATTGCCAACAAGATTTGTTTCTTTCAAATATGAGAGCCTCCACTAAAGATTGCAAGGATGCAAAGCAGCACATCAAAGCATTCAGTGATAATCTTGCCGGGTATGCCTCAAAAACTACCCCCTGCAATATTTGACCATATACAAATCTCTGAAGTTAATATCATGTGAGTCAGTTGTCTTTTTTTATTTATTTTATTTTTCATATTTTATTTGCAACAGTGTGGCTTAATTTTGAAGCAAAAGTCACTTTGTTTAAGCGCTTTATTTTTTTTTTTCATATCCTTTCACTTGCACTTGTTTCTGTTCTTTAATGGCCTGAAGAAACCGAATCAGAAAGTAGAGGAAGCATAAGAACTCATGAAGCTGCAAAAATAGTTAGGTGAGCAAATTATTTGATTTTTTACCTGAAAAACAATCCATGTACAAAAGATAATCTGGCCGGTGAGGATTACGAGTGAACCTTTGACCCAATCCTCATTAAAAGCCTCCTTACCGTTGTGGAAATGGCTTCCGTGAATTACTATCAAGGGCCTCCTAACAAATCCCTTTAATAGATGACCTTTCCAAAAGGTGAATACCAAAGCTCCACTTACACAGACTAATGTCCCCAAGATTTTAGTCCTCCCCTTTGCAGTTCTAAGTCTCACTTTCTCCATTCTGCAATAAAAAAAACATACAAGTAACCGTCCATTTTACATTTTAATCCACTCATTGTAAGTCAGATATAGTTAAAAACATAGTTTACGTCTGTTGTTCACCGAGCCTTATACTTAAATGGTAAGGCATGAAAATTTATGACACTCTTATGTTTCTGTATGAAAAAAAAAACCCTGAACTATGACTGATTCTTCCATACACACAGACCTCATTAGCACAGCCAGGATGAATGTGAAAGCTGGAATCACACTGCTCAAGGCACCGGCCACCGTTGGAGAAGTGTATCCAAGTCCAGCAAAGAAAATATTTTGTTGTATTGTAATCCCAACCAGCGCAAGCAAGAATATCTTTACAAGAATCAACAGCGAAAGTGGAGGCCTTTGTTTTCTGCATCACATACAGAAATCATTAAAATAAGTTTGGAACAATCTATATATTTT
Organism: Phalaenopsis hybrid cultivar; assembly: GCA_002079205.1. Classification (NCBI taxonomy): domain Eukaryota; kingdom Viridiplantae; phylum Streptophyta; class Magnoliopsida; order Asparagales; family Orchidaceae; genus Phalaenopsis; species Phalaenopsis hybrid cultivar. The sequence continues at coordinate 458,819 of JXCR01072995.1, forward strand.
AATTAGTAATGATGGAATAAGTAAAGCTCGAAGACCTCTCAAGAACATAAGCAACTGGAGCCGAGATGACCGTGGCAAGGAGATGGCGGTATGCCACCAAAACATGGTGGCTGAGACCCTGCTGCATGGCAATCTTCATAAGAATGTTCAAGACACCATAAGCTAACTGACACAGAATCATGCAGAAGCATGGAAAGTAAGTCTTGAGAAAGCTCATCTCTTCAAACTAAGTGGACTCACCCCCTTCATCGTCACTGTTAAGGTTGTATTTATATATTGGAAAGCCTGCACAGCAGTAATTTTTCTTAAGTTCTATTATTTTGTCTTTTCGTTAGTTTTTAATGGATAATATTAGTCTTCTGCGCTTAGTGTGTTATTGATTGTTAAAATAATTCGATTAAATTGTTGGAGTTTGATTCCTCCTCCATATTCTGCCAGATTTCAGTGGTTTGCAGTGAGGATAATGGTGGAAAGTTAACTTTTATGAATTCTGGATGCTTGCTGACAGTATATGTTCCTTATATAATTGTGCATGCTTCAATGGACTAAATTAAAATGAGTCAATATCTACTGCCGTTGGTTCATAGTTCTTGACCTGTTTTCATGTAAATTTGTCTGCATGTTAATGTGATATATTAGGAAATGTGGATTGAAATACGCGTGCTCCAACTTGTTTTTATGCCTGATGTGTGATCGAAGATTGGTGACGTTAGAGTAATAGACTATCGTCTTAGCATTGTACAAATATTCAACACACACTCAGATGAAAAAAATAAATAGCTAGTGGAGACACCAACAGTTTTTAAGTGGAAAATCCAAAAAGAGAAAAAATCATGGGGCTTAGCTCAGTTGAAAAAAATCCACTGTAAACTGAAAGTTAGACGTACAATCATTTGTCCCACAGACAGAAAAAGATACACAATCTTTCAATTTGCAATATTGTGCGCGAAGGATCTTATCCCAAGGAATGAGTGGCAGACGATGGTGATGACGACGATCAGTGAGTGGTCTTTGACGGTGGTTGGTGACGATCGACGATTGCAGGAGCGATGTTGGGCGTCTGCTCTTCAAATTTCAAGCTCTCTCTAGGCTTCAAGCTCTACTCTCCCTTTCAAGAGAGGGATATGACTTATAGAGTCTCGGTTGCAATTAATGAAGGAATATAAACCACCTTAATCAAACGGTCCGGGAAGATTCCCTCAATCGGATGGTATTTGATAAACATTTGAGTGTCTTAATTATGTTAGAATTAAGCGATCTTGGGTTCATTTGATTCGTCTTGTCGAGACGCTCAATTGGACTATAAACTCACCAAATTTGACATTCTTTTTGCTTCCCAAATATGTTCGAAAACGCTTCTAAAAGTGGTTTAATGATTTGATCTGAGCTTGATTTGACTCGGATTGGACCAATTTTGGTATCATTGAGTTCGTCTTGTCGAGCCAGTCAGTTTGTCTATAAGTTTGCTGAAATCAAAGCTCTGAATGACTCTTAAGTTTGAACATTTCATGCTAAAAAAATTGTCCCGAGATCTGTGTTAGGTCTTGAGATTCATGTCAGATGATGAAAATTTGTTGGAGTATCAGTTGCCCCTCTATTTTGGGGCAAGATGAGCACTATTCTCTAAAATTTTTAAAATATGGAACACTTTGTATTTTTCATGATATTGTCATATATGTGAAATTGATATATACATATAAATTTCAATAATTTTGATCTCTTCCTTTTTATTTTATTTATTTTTTATTTGCATGATTTTTTATATGATTATTTGTGTGTGTGTGTGTGTGTGTGTGTGTGTTTGTGTATTGTGATTTTCACCATTTGTGGTCAATGAGTATAAGTATAAAAAAAATGCACCTATATGCACAGAGCTTTTCTAGCTTAGTTGACGAGAAAGTCTTTTTACGTGCTGTTGTGCTTTGAATCTCTTCATACGCAAGCTGAAAGAAAATTTTATTTTCATTTGGTGTGCAGGCTAGACTCACGCTGTGGGAATGAAAAAAATATTACATATGGAGTCTGGATGCAGATCTATATCTGGACTCTAATGAAATCGTAACGCGTGAATAAAAAAATTGGGCCCCTCGCATTTAAAACGGAAAATTAGTATATCCCTCTCTAAATGCGGAGCCCGACTTGGCCGCGTTGGCCCGACTTGTCCCAAATATTTTAGCAATGTGACAAAGCGCTCGGGCAGGAAAATTTGTAACTATTAGAATACAAAACTTAAAGAAAGAACGACGACCTGAAATTAAAAGTTACGGCAAATAATAGCAGTGAAGACCTCGGAGATGAAAAGTCAACAGTGATGTTGATAATTTAAAATCATCGATAAATTCTATATGTTGAATCCTCGATTGTATCTAAATGGTGTTATTTGTAGTGCTTATGAACGTTTAAGGTAGCATTTTTGTGTGTGCAAAGTTACGATTGTTTTATATAATGTTGTTTTTCTTTTTTAACTATGCCTTTTAAGCAAAAATGAGCACATAAAGATGCTAGTCTTATTTTTACAGAAAAGGAACCTATATACTCTCTATTCTTGTTTTGAATAATGTGTAAAGCTAATTAATTCAATATACTCATTGTTTTCAGTGAACTTTGTCTTAGAAGCATGATGGTATAAATAGGCTACAAAGAGGTGAAATAGTTGCAGTGAAAACATTACATAAAGGTATAGAATTGTTTTGTACAATGTATGATGTTATTTGAACAATGTTTGCTGCATTTATTTGTGATTTCTCAATATATTTTGTTTTTTATGCCTGAGGTTTAAGGAGGGTATAATTTTTTTAAAAAATTAGATCATATTGTAGTGCTGTAGAATTATTTTAAACAACGTGTAGTGTCATTTGTAATGTTCGTTAGCACATATAGGTGATTTCTCATTGAAATAGGTCTTTTAAACTTGAGGTACAAGGAGGGTACACGGAGGGGTCCAAGCAAGGTACTGGAAGGGCACTAGGAGGGTACACAAATTATTTTTCCACTTGAAACGATAAGTAGTGCTATAAAAATAGTTTAAACAATGTCAAATGACGCTTGAAAAATGTTTTGTTGCATGTATCAATGGTTTTCATTTAAATTTCCCTTGTAGGGTTTAGGGTAGAAGGAGGGTACAAGGAGGGTCTAAATAAGTTACACAATATTTTTTTACAATTAAAACATGATATAGAGCTCCAGAAATATAACATAAATGTGTAATGTCATTTGTATGAGATTTTGTTACTTATATTTTTTGTTTTAATACATGAATGGTTCCATATATTATTTGCTTCCAGTATGTTTTGCAATTATTTTTGTTTTGTTTTAAATGATCTATTATACTATTTTGTGTATATGTGCAGCCTTGCGAGTCGGGTGAGCCATGTGATGTTCGTAATGAATCAATCTCGAATCTTAATAAATCAGTTGGAGACATCCTATTTGACATAATTGTTCACAATGAGCGTGAGGCATATAATTTGTACGACGGTTATGCTCATAAAATTGGATTTAGTGCGCGGAAGGACAATGTAAGTTATTGACTCAACTCAATGAATATAAAATCCAAGGACTTTTTATATACTAAAGTTGGTTATAAAATAAGTCTAATTTTAATGGTAAAGCTAAGTTTCAAAATCAAACACTATGACTGGTCCAGTTTTGATTCAATATAAGGTTGATTTAGATGGTAATTGGAAGATTAAAAAAATTCATAGAAAGTCATAACCATTCCATAAAGCCAAGTGACCAACATCTTTTGAGGTTCAAATAGGGCATCAATAAATTGAAAGGAGATATGCTGAAATATAGGAATTGGAGCATTTAATTTTATTCAGAAAGAAAGAAGAGCAAATATTGAAAGTGGTGACAGAAATGCTTTAATACAATTGTTTACAAAGAGGCGGACTGTTGATAATATGTTTGCATGTGATGTCGAAATTGATGATTTTGGAAGACTAATTAGTTTTTTGGGAGTGATGGTTTGTGAAGAGTGAACTATTATTGCTTAGGTTATGTTATTCTTTTTTTATACAAGCTATCGTCTAACTTGGTTAGTGCACTTATTGGCATTTTAGTTCGATCATCTCTTTGTCAAAAATATCTTTTATACCACATAATTCTTATAGGGAGCCTGATGGTGGGAAGGCAAAAGAATGGCGCTGGGAGGCGCGAAATCGACAAAGATAGGGAAATGACAACATTCACACACATGCACACGCACACGCGCGCACACACATACACAAATGAAGAAGGTGGAAAGCCATAAGCTCGAAGGCAGAAGAATAAGAGAATCAATGCAAATTTTAGTTTTTCTATTATCATTTTAATTATTTTATCATCAATATGAGAGATTTTTTAGCTTATAAATAGAAGCCAAGAGGAGGGTAGAAATTCAAAAAAAGGAGAAGAAGGAAAGAGGAGAAAATGAGGGAGATAAATTCAATCCCAAGAGAGGGAGAGGGAGGAGAAGAGAAAAAAAGTTGTCTCTATCACTGCCCGACAGGTGATCTGGGATTTTCTTTATCTTCTTTCATGAAGTAACATGAGAAAATCGTCTTAAAAGTTATTCTCGACCTTGCCCAGCAGGGCCTCCCAGATTTTCTTTTGCAATCCTTTCTCATAAAAAAGTAGGAGAAAACCGTCCTGAAAGTTATCTCTGATCCTACCCAGTACCCAGTAAGACCTTAAGGATTTTCTCTCACGGTGTTTCCTCATGAAGAAGCAGGAGAAAACAGTTCTGAAAGTTATCCTCATCATTGCTTAATAGAACCTCCATGTTTTTATTTTGCGGTCTTCTCTCGTGGAGAAGCAGAAGAAAGTCGTCTGGAAAGTTATCCTCGAACATGCCAGTAGGACCTCCGAGATTTTCTTTTGTTGTCTTCTCTCATGGAGAAATAGGAGAAAACTATCATGAATATTATCCCCGATCCTGGCTAGCAGGACCTCACGATCTTCTCTCTCACGATCTTCTCTCGTGGAGATGCAGGATAAAGCCATCTTGAAAGTAATCCCCAACCATGCCAAGTAGGAACTCCATAACTTTCTTTCGCGGTCTTCTCTCTTGGAGAAGCAGGAGAAAAACATCTTGAAAGTTATCACCGACCTTGCCTGAATTTTCTTTCATGGTCTTCTTTCGTGGAGAAGCATGAGAAAATTGTCCTGCAAGTTATCCTTGACCATGTATAGCTGAACCACCGAGATTTTCTTTCGTGGTCTTCTTTCTAGTTTCTGAGATGCTCACCCTACCAAAACCCAGAGAGAGTACCAGAACTTTGAGGAGGCGATGTCAGAACCATTTGAAGACGAGCTGACCCTTTCTTTAACAATATTGAAGAACAAGATTTTAGTGATTGACCACATCTTTGGCGAGTACAAGAAGGTGAATAACTCTCGTGCAATAGATATATTGTAATTGGGACATCAGCTGGCGAACTGTCGAGATGATTTATCCTCCATGGCAGTTTCTCTCTCTTAGCAACACCAAGAATTTATGGATTCTTGTGAAGAATTGAGGTAGACACGGGCTAACTTCGATCAACGCACAAAGATATTACAAGCTTTCTAAGAGAGGATGTTGATCCTTGAAGAGGAGAATAGAAGACTGTGATCTTTGAGAAGACATCTTTAATCCAGAAGCAAACTGACCCCCTTCTAGCTCGAAGGCAGTTCATGAGAGCGTACTTCTGATGACAAGGAGAAAGTTGAAGTTGAATGACATCTTTGTTTCTGCTTTTTCCAACTTTTTCACTGATGTTTTGTTATATATATCAAAGTGGTGTAATCATCGATTTATAGTGTCTATTAATACGTTTCTCTTGATGCAATAAAAATTTTGACAGCTTTTAATCTATGATTTGCTCTCTTCTGGGATATTTTTTGCCTCACTTCTGAAAAGTTACTCAAAATCTAGGGCCCTTTTGGCATTTTAATCGTCAGATGTAACATTTGCAGATGATATTATATTTCTTTGTATATGTTTGGTGTTGTTTCCAACTGAGGTTTTTATGGCTTTTTAATCGTGCAGAAGTCTGCTAGTAAAGTTAACACATGCACTTTATATAAAAGATAATCACGTACATTTTTAATATCATGCCTTCTGAGATTTGTATCATCTTGGCTTATGCATTTTAACAGCTTGAAATTTGTCTGTGCCTTTTGAGGTTTGCAACATTCTGAGGCCTTTGATGTACCTTTGCTTTCTGAGGCTTGTAGTTTTTTAATGTCTTTGATGTACATGTGTCTTATGAAGCTTGTAGCATTCTGAGTTATTTGATATACATGTATCTTCTGAGGCTTGTAGCCTTACGAGGACTTTGATGAACATGTTTCTTCTAAGGCTTGTAGTCCTCCAAGATTTTTGAGTGGAGATCCTATCAACTACTTGCTCTCTTCAAGTCTTTTTAGTGATGACCCTGTTCACTACTAGTTTTCCATAAAGAATTGCCTCTTATGTTTCTCTTCCAAGGGCATGGTGTAGCTTCCCGCCGAGTCTTGCATGTTGTGCTCGACTTCTAAGGGTACTATATCTTCCCATCGTTTTTTACCTCTTGGGCTGGACTTCTAGGTGCATGGTAACTTCTTATCAAGTTTTGCCTCTTGGGCTGAACTTTCATGGTATCGTATCTTCTCATTGAGTTTTACCTCATGGGCTCAACTTCTTGGGGCATGGCAGCTTCCCACCGAGTCTTTCCTCGTGGACTCGACTTTTAAGGGTATCATATCTTTCCATTGAGTTTTGCTTGTTGGGCTCGACTTTCAGGGGCATGGTAGCTTCCCTTCAAGTTTTGCCTCTTAGACTCAACTTCCAGGGGTACCATATTTGGCCATCTAGTTTTGTCTCCTGGGCTTGAATTTCGGAGGCATGACTGCTTCCTATTGAGTCTTGTCTATTGGGCTCATCTTCCAGGGGTATCATATTAAACCATTGAGTCTTATCTTTGGGCTCAATTTCTAGGGGCATGGTAGAGGTCTTGTGTGCAAATTGACCTTAAGGGGACTTTCTACACAAAAATCTTTTGTGAGAAAATAAGAAAATTTCACCGAACAAAAATTTAAAGCAACATGAAAATTTTGCTAGAATAAATTTAGAAGCTTATATGCCAGACTTTTACTCAAATAAGATAATTTGGAGTTGTTCTTTGAATTTTTTCTGATTCCTTTCACCTCGTTCTTGTATGTAGTGACTTAGGTGATCTTGGTGTATCAGATGATTAAGTTCTTTTAATTGAAAAAATCTTTTTGTTGAATGTCCTTTCGCCTGGTGGAAATGACAATATTAAGATTGATTTTCACCATTTTGATTTTTTAATGGTCTTGGCTACCTGACAACCTCTTCATCCTTGATGTTCATTAAGATGTTGACATGTGACATGCTGAGTGATGTGTACTCTTTTTCTAATCGAGGCTCACGACTCTCCTAGAGTCTGAACTTTTTTTATTGTGAAATTTGATCAAAATCCTCAATTTTATTCTTGAGCTTGTCTCCCCAATCACTCTAACTATTTCTTTTGTGCATTGATGACTTCATCTGCAAAGATTTAAGCTTCCAAGTGATGGACAAGATCAGTGTAAGAGTGTGTTGTCCCTCACATCCGTGATGGATAGAAAGGTTTTGGTCGGAGCCTTCCAAGAAAAATTCCTTTCAGTAACTTCGGATCCACTTCTGGGATTTGACGGGCTTCAGTGGATAACCTACAAAATTATTTCTTGAGGGATTCCCCCTCATTCCGACGAACTCCGAATGAGTGGGTTGAATCTTTGATGATCCTTCTATTTGCTATGAATTGCTCTACGAATAGTTTGACAAGCTCATTGAAGGAGTTGATGGTGCCTCTCGAGAGAGAGTAGAAAGATATTTGAGCTTCACCCTTGAGATTCACAAAGAATACTTGACAGAGAAGTGCATCCGGGGCACAGTGAATGTGCATGATAATTCGATAGTGGTTGACGTGCTTGTATCAGTCAGTTAACCCTTTGTATACATCGATGTTTGGGAGTTTGAAGTTGTAGCCCATTGGGATAGGGTGTTAAAGAATCTTCTTCGCCAAAGGAGAGGATTTTTAGAAGTTGTAGCGAGGGGGAAACAATCCCTTTTATCCAAAGAGAACTTTTCCCGAACTAAGCGTCATAGCTCATCAAAGATGACATCAGCAGGAGTGACTACTTGTCGGTGGCTAGGTGAGATGTACGAGATGAATGAGTGGAACTTGTAAATTCAAGAAAATCGGTGTCCTGCCTCGACAAAGGAATGGTTTCATCACTTGGAGAGAATTTGGTGAGTAGGATATTTCTTATTGGATGCTAAACTAGTGGTGAGTAAGCTCCTTCCGGGTGTAAGGGCAGCGACTATCATAGGAGCTTGAGGATCTTGTGTCGGGATTCCTCCATCTAGCATACTCGGTCTCTAGAGAAGGACCTGAGGCACCTTCATCAGTGGGGGTAATGCCTTCCAGAGTGGGAGGATGCTGAGGCTTGACGCCCTTGGCTCTGTGATTGCCTTCTAGAATAATGAATGTTGGAGCGGGATGTTCTGTTTTTGCGAGTGTTGCAATTGGTGGCCATGCATCAATTCTCACAAGTACTTGGTGGTAGTAATGCTCTTTTCTCACAGACAACGCCAAGCTGATGAATGTTAGAAGATTCACGCATTGGATTAATAGATTATCGTCTTAGTATTGTATAAAGATTCAACACATGCTCTGATGAAAGAAAAAAAAAACTAGTAAAGACACCGTAAGTTTTTACATAGAAAACTCAGAAGGAGAAAAAACCACGGGCCTAGCTCAGTTGGAGAAAATCCATTATAAACTGGAGGTTACACGTATAATCCTTTGTTCCGCAAGTGAAAAAAAGTTGCACAATCTTTTGATTTACAACATTAGTACCCGAAGGATTATGTCAGCAATGGGTGATGGTCGATGGTGATCAATGACGGACGACGAGTGATGGTCGACGATGGTTGATGGCGATCGACGGCTGCAGGAGCGATGCAGGACTTCTATTCTTTCTCCAAGCTTCAACCTCTCTCTTCAGGCTTCAAGATCTCATCCCCCTTTCAAGAGTATGGGTTGCAATTAATGATGAAATATGAACCGTTCTAATCCGACGACCTGGAGAGATTCCCTCAATCAGACAACATTTGCTGGACATTTGAGTGTTTTAATGATGCCAGAAATGAGCGATCTTGGTTTCGTTGGATTCGCCTTATCGAGACGCTTGATTCGACCATAAGCTTACCAGTTTTGTCATTAGCTTGACCATTCCAAATATAACCAGAAAACTTATAAAAGTGATTTAGTGACTTGATCAGAGTTTGATTTGACTCGGATTGGACCAATTTTAGAATCATTGGGCTCGTCTCATCGTGTCGGTCAGTTTGACTTTAAGTTTGCTGAAATCAAATCTCTGGATGACTCTTAATCAAATTTTGAATGTCTCTTGCTAAAAAATTCACTCTGTGATCAGTACCATACCTTGAGATGTCTCTGATGATAAAAATTTGGTGAAGGCGTATCAATGTCAATTATGTCTGTCTATTAGTCATAGTCAACAACAAGTGTCTCTCTCTCTCTCTCTCTCTATATATATATATTTATATACACACACACACACACATACACACATACATACATACATACATGTGCTGCGTACTCAGATCAGTTGGTCGGGCATCTGCTTGTCAGTTATAAGTCCCCTCTGGTCTGAGGTTTGATTCCCCTCGGCAGAGGGTGTGATATTCGAATTGTTAGGCACATCTGGGATGGTTGGAGCTCGTATAATAGCCTTAAGTCATTCCTTTATATACATACTCATAATGACGGCTAGGTTTTGCTCTGACGTTTGCGTGGGCGGTAATGGCGATCTCTTTCCTTTGCTGCTTTTCTGGTGAGATCTATTCTTTTTCTCCGCTTCATTTATGTTTTATGGGGCTGTCTGATGATGGTTTCCGATAAAAGTTTTGTGGATGCGATTTTGGATGGAGGAGGTGGCTCTTCCGGTGGCTTATCTGGAGAACACTTTCCCCAAGGTTTTCACGATTCTTTAAATGTGGGAGGCGAGTACTCTTTTATTAAGAAGTTAGGGAAGAAAAACTGAAAACTTGCCATGTTTATTTCTGATGTTGAATCTTCGATTTTGGCTTCCTCCTGTCGGCTGTCTTTAGTTGGAAAATTTACATATGAGCATCCTAAGGTTGAATACATATGCAGGGAGTTTGATTCTTTAAAACTTAAAGGGTGGTGGAATGTTGGGTTGTTGGATGAAAGACACACTTTAATTCAGCTTGCTAATGAAGAAGATTACTCTAGACTTTTCTCTATAAGGTTTTTGCGAATTGAGAATATGGTTATGAAATTCCTTAAATGGAATGTTGATTTCGATCCCAAAGTTGAACTACTAGTAATACTTGTAAAATCCTTTTCTCTTTGGTTGATGCCTATGGTAGGCCGCCAAAAATGGATGCCGCTACTTTTGCTCTCACACGACCTTCGGAAGCCTGTGTCCTTGTGGAACGGGATTTCACTCAACCTTTTTGCAATGAGATATGGATTGGATCACAACACCGTGGCTACTGGAAACCAGTTGAAATTGAGCACTATTCACCTTACTGCACTCACTGCTTTATATTTGGACATCACTCCTCTATATGTTTTAAATTGAATCCTCAACTTAGAGGTTATGCAACACAACAACCAATGCAACAACCAACACAACAACCTTCCAATGAAAATCATGCTGTTATCAATCAGCAGGATACACTCGCAAATATTGATACCCGTACTGAAGAGGTTGAGCCTCACATTGATCTGGACTTTCCTACACAGCCTATTTCTACTATGCCAGAAACCTCCTCTCTTGTTGGAGAACCGATTACAAAAATTTCGACTCCCAGTACAAACACTATTCATTTACATCCCACTTCTGAAATGCCTATACAGTTGGATAACCGAATGCATCCTACTTCAAATAGCAGGGATCAACCACATGTCAAAACTCCTCAACCTTCCTCTTCAAATGCAGTTTCCAATGATATCCTTCAAGATGTTACAAAGGAACTAGAACATGAAAAGGCACTCTAGAAAGTAAGCAAAAAGAAAGAATGAACTCTCTAACTTAAATGCTAGCAACATCATTAAAGAGGGTATTTACTACTCTAACGAAGAGCAATTAGGCTACCCTTCTAGATCATCTAGAAGAGAAGGCTTAAGGCATAATGTTTAACATCATGACTTGAAATATTAGGGGAGTGGCGGACCCAACCTCCCTTAATAGGCTCAAGCATTTGTGTCAGGTTCACAAAATTTTCATTTTTGCAATTTTTGAGCCTATGGTGCATGTGAATAAAGATAGGATTTTGCGGAAGTTTAAAGGCTACAAGTCTTATTGCAATAAAAATAACAAAATTTGGTTTTTTTAGAAACATTCTGTTATTTTATCTATTGTTGATGATGATGAACAATTTATCCTCACTAATTTCCAGATGGAGAACTTTCAAGGTTGGGGCACCTTTATCTATGTTAGCTCTCTTATCCAGGAAAAAAATTTTGTTATGGCAAAAACTTGAAATTATGGGAAACACCATAAAGGAAAATTGGTTTGTGGGTGGAGATTTTAATATGCCCATGAAGCCTTCTGAACGGAAAGGTGGCGGTCGATGTGATTTTGCTCTCATTACTCGTTTTTACAATGCTATCGCCAATGTTGGCCTTTTCGATCTTGGTTATTCTGGTTCGCCTTACACTTGGCAAAGAGGGTTACTCTTCCAAAGGCTGGATAGATTCTTGGGCAACTCTACCTTTCTAAATTTCTATCCTACTATCAGTGTTCAGCACTTGAGCTACGCTTCTTTTTATCATAATCTCATTTTACTTACTTTGGCATTTAATACTAAGCCTCCTATTTCTCGATTCAAGTTTCTTAATATATGGACTACGCATAATACTTTTCTAAATGCTGTGCAGCAGACTTGGAAAGTAAGGGATGTCGGTACTCCATGGTTTCGATTATGGCATTTGCAAAAAAATTTGGCAGCTCATCTTAAAACTTAGAATCATCAAATCTTTGGCAACGTGCATAATAAAGTTCTGGAAGCTCAGTACATTGTAGATCAATTAGTAGCTCAAGCCATTGGCACCCCTGCCTTAGTCGATAATGTGGCTAATGAACATCTTTCTCTTTTAGAAGCTATCAATTTGGAGGGAAATCTTCTCCAACAAAAAGCCAATGATATATCCTTCATCTCTGGTGATAGAAACACCAAGTACTTTCATGCCACTTTAAAACATAGAAGAAACATGAATACTATTTTGAAGATCAAAACTGCTAATGCTCATACACTAACCAATATGGAAGATATTGGTGAGAGGGTTGTTCTCTACTTCACTGAACTTTATCAATCAGCTATTCAAGTTTTCCCCGTAGATTGCAATATTTTTCATGAGGATGCTAACTCTGTTTCTAATCTCTCTTTAACTCATCCTCCTGATGAAGAGGAGATTCTTTCTGCTCTCAAATCAATTTGTCCCAAAAAAGCACCGTGGTTCGATGGCTTCTATTCTACTTTCTATATTCATTGGTTGGATATTATCAAGAAGGAGGTAATTCTTTCTATTCAAAGTTTTTGCGCTGGAGAAAACCCGAGTAAATATTTCTGCTCTGCTACTATTGTGCTCATCCCTAAAGGGAACGACAAACACGCTTGGGAGAATTTTCGACCTATTTCCCTAACTACGGTTCTCTCTAAAGTTTTGAGTAAGATTATTGTCAATAGACTACAACTGCATCTATCCGCCTTCATCTCCCCACAACAATCTACCTTCATCAAGGGTCGAGAGATCACTGATAACATTCTTTTAGCCCATGAGATGATTCAAGACCTGAATAAAAAGTGTAGAGGGGAAAACATGGTGCTCAAACTTGATATCAAAAAACCCTTTGATACCAATAGCTGGAATTTTATCTTCAATGTTCTAAAGGCTTAAGGTTTCCATCAGGACTTTGTTTCTCTCATTAAAAGATTGCTCACTAACAATCATTATAGTGTCTTAGTGAATGGTAAAGCTCACAGCTTCTTCTCTGCTCACCGAAGTATTAAGCAGGGCAATCTTCTTTCTTTCACCATTTTTATAATTGCTTTTGATTATTTTTCCATATTGGTTAACAACCTTCATATGAGGCATCCCCATCTACAATACTCTCATAAATCCAAAGTTTTAATTAGCCATCTTGCCTATGCTGACGATGCCATTCTCTTTTTGAATGCTAGTAAATCTGCTATCAAAGCCACTATGAAACTTATGACTGATTTTCAGAATACCTCTGGCTTAGTATTTAACTTAGCTAAATGCTCCCTCTACTTTGGTAAGGGTGTCCGCAATGAAATTACCAATTGGGCTTCTACTTTTGTTGGGCGTAAGATTACTAATCTTCCACTTAAATACTTAGGGGTTAACATCCTCCGCGGGAGGAGAAAGCAAGTCCAAATGGATGAGGTTGTTGATAAAGTTAAGTTAAGAATCAATGATTGGAGAAACACTTTCTTTTCTAATGGTGGTAGGCTCACTTTGTTAAAAAGTGTGCTCTTTAGCCTACCTCTTTATGCCATGCAGTTACGTAAGACTAAAAAGAGCACTCAAAAACTTCTTGAGGTACTTTTTAACAAATTCCTTTGGAGTGGCACTCATGCAAACAAAATATGGACTAATTGGAATCACAAGTCATTGATATAAATATGTGTAAGCTTTGGTTCAAATTTAGAGGAGGAGAATCTCTTCGGGCTCAATTTATGCTTAAAAAATATTGCTGTTTTATTCACTCCTCATCCGTGGCTTGGAAAACTGGGGACTCCAGAATCTGGAAGGCTGTCCTTCTTGCTCGTGATGTAGCCTCTCATTTCATATTTCAGGATGCGGGAAAGGGCAATATATCCTTTTGGAATGATCACTGTAGCACTTCTATTCTTGCTAGCACACCTCTTTCATCCAACAATACACAATTATTAGTCTCTGATTTTTGGACTAATGACAGGTTGAATTTACTTATGCTCTTTACTATGGTTGGTGAGGAGGCTCACTCCATTGCTAAGATTCCTATTAATGCTCATAAAAAAGATGTGCCTTTGTGGAAATTTTCCTCAAACGCTTCTATCACTAAAACATGTTGTCTCTTGCTATTGAGAGACATTAGTTGTAAAGTTTTGAGTAAAATGTTTTGGGGAATTTTGCCTGACGTTGGAGTTGTCTTTCGTTTCTTTTCCATTTGGAAATTACATGTTTTGTCTCTTGCTATTGAGGCTGCTGTTGAGCTTTGGTTTTGGCTCACTGTTGCTTTGGATACGACTATCTCATTTTGGTTTTTTTCGTATCGTAAAAAAAATGGGTTGGCTTTGAGGCAAATTTGGCTTGATTTAAGGCATGGACACTTATTGCTTCATACTCTTCTGGGCCTCAAGTTATACTTCTGTGATCTACATACTAAGCTACACAACTATTTTGCACATATTGGTTTTACTTTATCTAGCACCATGGCCATGCATTTTACGCACCATCTTCACTTATATATACTGCCACAGAGCATTCATTGCGAAAGGATGGTTTTGATATTGTACAAATTGTGGTTGGGAGAAAGCATGCCTCTATGCTGATCGCTCTTGCTATTATCACCAATTGCTTTTGAATGTTCTATATGTAGCTTCTTTTCCTCGCTGGATTGGGGATTATTTGCGTATACAGTCTTCCTTTTGTTTTGTTGGAGACCTTTTGAGCTACACTTACAATCAAGACATCTGGGTTCCGAACTTTATTTGGGCTATTTATGCTTCTGCTACTTCCCTCTACTGAACCCCTTCTTTAGGATATATGTTTGTTTTAAATGCGGCTTGGATGTTAACTTCCCTCGGGTCCCCACTGCCGAACTTCTTTGTCAACAACTCCTTTCTTACTCTCTTTTTTGGGATGCAACAATTATAATTTTGCATGGTTCGATGAGACTTTACAACTAATGTCTTTCATGTGGCCTCACTGCTTCCAGGAGATGTGTTTTTGTGTACATATTTTCTTTTGGGTATACTTTTCTCAAGTGGTATACGTTTTGTTCAAGTACTTGTACTTTTGGGTAATTTATACATTTTTCTCTTATTTTCAGTTCATTGTGTGGAGTTGCAATGTGAAAAGAAACCCCTAGGAGCTTAATGTTTTTATTTTTTATTTTTAGATGAGGATCCACTTTCCCTTCCTCTTTTTGTAACGGCATTTTATATTAACACGTAGGGAGCCACGAGTTGCTCTTTATATATATATATATATATATATTAACATCTCTAAATAGAGTAGGC
>JXCR01072995.1:474283-496467 GCA_002079205.1 Phalaenopsis hybrid cultivar
AAATTTAAATAAATTGTGCTCCTCTTGTTAATGTATGATGTACAAATTAGGAATCATAATAAGAGTATGTTATTTTAGTATCATGTGTTGTATGCAATATCATACCGTAAGGAAAGTAGTCCACGTAGTTCATATTATTGTGCATAATTATATTAAATGTATCTATTATCATACATATGTTACATAAATCATACATTTTGATTTTGGCTTAATGTATTATATCATATAATGTATTATATCATATCGTATCGTGTAAGTTTAAAAAAAAAAAGAGAAGAAAGAAGAAACACTTAAAAAAAATTTAAGACAATATATACTGTATATCTAACAACATGTATTAGTTCCATATATTTGAATATTATAGAATTTATTATTTTTCCCCTTTACTGAAATTTTGTCCAATTTTTTTAAAATTTTAAATATTTAATAATTTTATCAACAATAAAAAGGAAGCTTACACTGCCGGGAGAAGATTGAATATCTAATTTGATCAGCCACGTATAAGTTGCTTTTGTTCTTACCATGCCGTGCAAAAGTTTAATTTCTATTTTCTTAGCTGGTTTAGATTTCAAATGATAATTCAGGAATGAATTGTACTTTATAGAAGAGGGAAAATATTTGAGTTGAAAGATAATTCCTCAATCCAAAAATTTTTTAAGAAGTTATTTTACCAACCAAATAAAAAATATTAATACATTATTAATAAATTGTCATTTGACACTATTCTCAAGAATAATTTCTTAGGAGGAAACATTCCAATTTCAAATTAAAATAATTTAGGACTTTGATTTCAGCAAACTTACAATCAAACTAACCGAATTAATGAGACGGACATAATGACATCGAAATTTATCCAATCTGAGTCAAATCAAAATTTATCAATTCTAAATTGGTTTATGTCATAGCATGAGCTGTAATAACGTTGTTGCAGCTCATTACTATGGCCTATGTCAATTATGACTTGCTTGGCTCACAACTCACACAGCTCCCAACTACTACATTTGTGGCCTACATACATTATAACACCTATCGACTATAACCAATGTGACCAACTATGGCCTACATGGCTCATAGCTCACGTAACTCCCAACTTATTATTACAACTCCTCGCTACGACCTACCTAGCTCACAGCTCATGTAACTCTCAACTTTGGCATTTGCGGCCTACGAACGCTATCACAACTGGCTAACCAATACTCCTGAAGCTACTGCATACTTCATACATGACCAACTACTACCACATCTACGGAGGCAGGAAGTTATCATCGAGTCTTCAGTCCAAAATAACACTAAAATTTGACTCATCTTCTCCCCTTAAGTAAAAGAGGGGTCAATTTTTGGGCTTTAGTAGAGGGAAAAATATTACATCAGGACTCCTAACGTAGAGCTACGTTCGGAGTTCACTGATATACGAACACGTGGAGGTGACAGAAAAATAATAAAAATTGTTTTAGCTCAGGAGAATATTCCCTTTGTTATTCCATATTATTCAGGTGTTATTGTGGTGGTATTCATGTGTTATTGTGTTCTAAGAATATTCTCGGTGTTATAATAACACAATAACACATCAATACCACCACAACAACACCTGAATAACGTGGAATAACATAGGAGGAATATTCTTCTGTGTTACCAGGTCGGATCACAGGAAAGCATGCATGTTTCCTTAAAGCCACGTGTCTGCATATCAGTGGGTTGAGGATGAAATATTTTACAAATTATAAAAGTATACATCTTGAATATATGATGTGGAGAAATATTTTCTTACATAAAGAAATATCCTTCTTTTCTAACTACTGTGAGCTGGTAGGAATCCTTTCACTATCTCTAAGGTATATTGGCATCTAGCTAAGAAAAGAAAAATTAGTTCATTTGAGTGGACACTAGGGTGCACCAACAAAAGTAAATGAAATGACCAAAAACCTATTAAAGAATGAGACAAAAGTAGCTTTGTTTAGAGGTCCCATATTTAAGGTTTCTTATGTATAGACACGTAGAATTAGAAAAGAAAAATCTTGAAGATTTTTTTTTATTTTAATCATCATTAAAATATATCAAAGTTTTACTTATTTTATACATAATGATAAAAATGTAAAGTTTAATTATTTAAATATGACATTACTAATTTTTTATAACTTTTTAGAGATTTTTTTTGTATAATTTTTTAGTTTTATGTAATTTAATTTTTTGATTTATTTATAACAAATATCCCCATAAATCACAAGTCATTAGGTTGGGATATGGCCATAAACTATCAAGGGAAGAAAGATATCATATATTTTTGTCACTACTCATCTAAAATCCCAATTAAGTTATTATTTTGGGCACTACAACACTTGTCCTCATCAATAGTTGGTGGGGAGAAAAATGAGGCAAGGGGTGCACTAGAATAATAATAATAATTATTATTATTTTTCATGATGTAGGGTGAAGTGCTTAAACACCATTTGAGATTTTTCATATTGTTATCGACAAGTCAGGGGCGGAACCTACATTATTTTTTAAGGCGGACAAAAATCACAAGTTGTCTATTTTTCTCAAGTATTGGGGAAAGAGCGGCAAAAATTTTAAATTGTCTAAACTATATAAGAAATAAACATTAAATTTTACCATTTATATAAAGAAATTGCAAATTCTAGGGGTGCAGTTGCCCACCTTAGATTTAACAGTTCAGTTACTAGTCTTGGAATATGAGCATGACCATGGCAGCACCCATGCAAGGGCAAGTGAGCCAACATAATTGATTGAATGCATATAAACTTGGTTTTGAGTGGCCTAACCATCAATTGACACATATGTAATGCATTTGTTTGTATATTTATTCATTTATTAGTCAATTTCTTTTTTTCATTTATTAATCAATTTGGTCCATGACAGCTTAGTCCAATTCAAATCTAACTTTCTTATGTAAAATTTAATTCAAATTGATATGTTATGATTTCAATTTCTGTATTTGTATAGTTTGTATGGACCATTTTGTTAAATTCAATGACACGAGAGTGGAAACAGTTTGTCAAGGACCCGCAACCCAAACGTGACATGCCATCACCATATACATATTGTCTGATAGCCTTCTTGTCATGACTCCAAAAATAATAATAATTCACAAAAAAAAAAGTAATTTTAGTTTTAGAGAAACAATCTTTTTTTTTTTTTGGCTTTAGTCGCAACAAAGTTAAGGTCTATTAGCACAAATGTGTGTTGAATAGATGGAACGAAGAAAAACATGTATGATGTTTGTAATCATCATCTTATATTGGATTTTTACAACTGGGCCAGACCCCGTGGTTTATCCCACGTAAAAATATTATTGTGCATGTTGTATATACTTGTGTATGTTGTACATGTAGGTCGGATGCATCTAGACTCCACATGTACTATTGTTACCCATAACTGGGCATGAAAATAGTGATTTCATACTAGATATATTGTTTTAACTATCTGATGTTTGGGTTGCATAGTTTATTTTTTGTATAAGCAAGCCCAACGACATACATCTAGCATCTCCCTCCTTCAACTTCGATTTTTTCGATATGAAAGTAATTGATAAGCAAATAACATACGTTTTGCCAAAAATGAAAAAAAACAGGGCACTCTCCTAAATAGTTTGGGTTGATCTTTATTTTTTAGATGTATTTNGAGAAACAACCCTTTTTTTTTTTTTTTGGCTTTAATCGCAACAAAGTTAAGGTCTACTAGCACAAATGTGTGTTGAATAGATGGAACGAAGAAAAACATGTATGATATTATTGTGCATGTTGTATTATTGTGCATGTTGTACATATTTGTGTATGTTGTACATATAGGTCGAATGCATCCAGACTCCACATGTACTATTGTTACCCGTAACTCGGCATGAAAAATAGTGATTTCATACTAAATATATGGTTTTAACTATCTGATGTTTGGGTTGCATAGTTTATATTTTGTATAAGCAAGCCCAACAACATACATCTAGCATTTCTCTCCTTCAACTTCGAATTTTTCGATATGAAAGTACTTGATAAGCAAATAACATACGTATTGCCAAAAATGAAAAAAAACGGGGCAATCTCCTAAATAGTTTCGGTTGATCTTTATTTTTTAGATGTATTTTTTAAAATGACTTCCATTAAATATTTTTGGATAATATTTAATTTCTAAGCATTTTATTTACTCTCTCTCTCTCTCTCTCTCTCTCTCTCTCTGTGTGAACCCGATGATACCAAAATTGATCTAATCCAAGTCAAATAAAGCACAAATCAAGTCATTAAACCACTTTTTGAAAGCTTTCTAGACACATTTGGAATGTGAAATATATGTCAAATCCAGAAATTTTATAGTTGAATCGAGCAACTCGACAAGACAAATTCAACGAGTCAAAGATCGCTCAATTTCGACACATTTAAGACACTCAAATGTCCATCAATCATTGTCTGATCAAATAATGTTCGATCAAAGTGATTTATATTTCTGCATTAATTGCACTTGGAACTTTATAAATATAAGCCTCTGCCTCTCATGTGAGGGGAGGTAGAGAGCTTGAGAATTGAGGAAATGCTTAAAGCTGAGAAAGAGCTCAAGTCCAGTATCACTCCTGTCGTCGTTAACCACTGTCGACGGTCGTCGACAACCAATTGTCGGTCGCAGTAAATCGCTATCGTTGATCGCTTATTCATTGCAACAAGTTCATTTGCACGTCAACTTTGTAGTTTGGGAGACTTTATAACCCTTCCAGGTGGGACAAGTGGTTCGTGATTTTTTCCTTTTACAGGTTTTCCATGTAAAAGCATCTGATATCTCTATTGGTTGTTTTCTTTTATCCAAGTGTATGCTGAATATTCATGCAATGCTAACATAATAATCTATTGCTCTACTACCGTAAATCTTCTGGCACACATCAATCACAAAAGAAAATATAATGACAAATGAATAAAAATAATTAAAAATAATACAATATAACAAATACTAATCTAAATTATTAGAAGCTCACATCAACAGTCACAATATAAATTCAAATGTTTCAAAAGTGAAAAAATAAATAAAAACTCCCAATCAATTTCCTCCACCTCCTCAGCAACAAAACTAATTGACTGCTTACACCGGCAATCTATGTTGCTCTCCGTCAGAGGTGTTATATTGTCCTCAACTCTCTGCAGGCCATCATGCATCTGAAGAAGCTCTTCATTTAAAGTAGCGGCTTGCATGGCAAGCTCCAAATTATTTTGTTGTGACGAGCTCGTGCCACTCATAGAAGCAATTGAAGGGCATGAATCTTGCCTCAAATGCTAATCCCTTTGCACCCAGGTTGTAGAACCTCCCCTTCTTATTTCCCGCAACTTGCGATCATAACTCAAAACCAGATTGTGCAGTCGTATACTAGCTACCTCTGCTGTTGACGGTGGTAAGGGCCTGGTTGGTCACCTGCCTCTTTTGGAGCCGCTCGTACTCCTCATACATAATTAAAACTAATGATTAATTGACATTTTTAACATTAAGAGCCAAAATAAAAGTTGATTTTTTTTTTAACTTACATTCACACACCCGGAGTGTTCAGAGATACACTACTGTATCCTTGGGCGTCGATACGTTCGAACATGCCACTAAACAGTGGAGGGCTGACGGTCATACTTCTTAGCCCGCATAGTATAAGAAAATGATTAACACTGCATAATTACATCAACTATTAGAATTTTGAATATTTAAAGAATCTTACAAGCCTCTTATTTATAGTGTTCCGGGTGGGGGGTCGGCCTCCAATGTAAAGTGTAATGCTTGTGACCTTCATTGTCGCGAGGTTCTCTCGATTCGTCTGCTCTTCCTCTGATACTAGGGAGACGCCTAGAATGTGGTCAACTAATTCCAAAGCCCCTCCCACCAAGACGAGCCGATCCCCTTTCCTGCAAGCTGTGGTGAACATGTCACCTAAATACTATTGGGCAGTTGAGATGCCTCATGCACAAATTCGTCAACACAATTCAAGAACTTATCATTAAGTCATTTTCATCCTGAATATAATCCGTTATATATCTATGATCTCAAATTTTGAATATTCATCTACAACATAGATATAAAATTATGGATCAATACAAAAAAATTCTAGTTGTACGAAACTATGTATGTTATAAATATTTAGGGGTGTAAATGAGCCGAGCATGAATGAATCAAACTCTTGTTCATGTTCGACTCATCTGAAATTGTTTGTGTTCGAAATTGGCTCATGCTTGAAAATTTGTGTTCATGTTCGGTTTAATTTATTTGAATTTGGCTTGAATTTTTCTTTTAGCCAAAATTAACTAAATTTTATGGTTTGTTCGAACAAATTTGAAATTGTTCGCTTTGTTCGAATTAAACTCATTTAGCTCGATTTACCTCGAAAATGCTCTAAAAAGTATAGAACATAATAAAAAAACTACAAAATTTAAAAAAAAAATGGCATGTTTAATAGACACTATCAGACAATTTATTACTGGTATTGACATGTATAGATTGCAAGAATAAAATGTGATGAGTTAAATAATCATAAAAATTTCCACACATTCTGAATTCTGAGAAACTAACATATCTTTAAGAAGTTAGCCAATACAATTTTCAGTTATAATAGAATGACAATCCGTTATAAAGTTGCAGACAATCGAAACCACAAATGATAATTATAACCCATACTAGATCCACAACATTATCACAAAAAACACAAAGATTTAGAAATATAATATGCTGATAGCAAGTTAACAATACTACATAAACTAATAACGGATCTAGATAATGCCCAGAAAGGTAATTTAGAATCAATGCTCTAAAAAATAGGTTAAAATAAAAAACATCAGTCCTGCCTTTGCTCATCTGGACACCAAGAGAAGAGTGAGGTAAAAAGTCCTTCACAAACATAGTATAATCATAACTCCACTACTTTCTAGAGATTGGAAGTTCCCAGCTTTCTAGGTTGGAATCCACATTTTGGAATGATAATAATAAAAGACACAGTGATACATAGATCCATATCTCATAAGGAAAGGGGAGTAAGAACATCACATTTCAAAATACCTCTGGTTGGTTGTAAAATGAAGTAGTTCGTAAAATGAAGAGTGTCATCGCTGGCTTCTTTGAAGCCTTTCTTCACTGAGTGATAAAGTAAAGTCACCTTGGTTGAAGCCCTAAGGATGGAAAGGAAGCAGTGTTGCAGCCTCGCCCCCTCATGATCTTGACACTACTCAACAAGAAAGAAAACAAGAGGGCAGTTGGCTTAGGTTTTGATATTTAGGGTTTATTAGTACATTTAGTTTTTTTTTTTTTTTTAATAGAATAAAATTAAGGATGGTTGATTTAATCTAATGGAGGTTAATTTCAATTTTTAAAAATAAATAATTAAATTTAAATGCTTTATTATATTTTTAAACATATATTTTTCAATTAAATATGACATAAAATTTTAATATAAAAATATTATAGTTATATTATTTTTATTTACTTATTTATTTCGAGCTAAAATGAGCCGAACACGATCAAACGAATGATAGTTCATGTTCGACTCGTTTATAAATAAAGCTAGAAAATCTTGTTCATGTCCGACTCGCTCATTTAACGAACAAATCGAACACGAATTACTTACTGCACTAAACACTATTTGACGGCCTTATAGATATCTAACACCCAAAATAGAAACCACACATTTCCTATGTCATAGTAATACCTAAACTTCAGCTTTAACATAAAAACAAAATAATTCTTATGTATTACACAGCTAAACACCTAAACTTCAAATTATACTTACAAACCAAATAATTCTTATGTACTAAACACAGCAAAATCTTTTTCACACCAACTGTGGTCGGCCACATGAATTAATCATTTTTCTCTATCATGCCCCATTGAGTGTCATTTTTTTCTATGTAATTCTAATAGATTATGCCTAAATCTTCTTAGGTCTACCTTTACTATTCCTAGTAAGGTGATCAGATGGTCGACATTTAAGCTGCAAAAATAATTAAGACGACTCTTTCTATTTTTGTTTTCATGCACCAACCCTTTGTATGAATATATTCATTTCATTTTTTATCTGTAAGAGTAAAATCACCATCCACATAAGCCTTCTCATCTGGAGAACACTTTTTTTGATTTTATGTTTCTCTTTTATAGGCCAACATTCTTTCCCATAAAACATTGGAAGACTTACCTCCATCTTATCAAATTTTCCTTTTAAAGCATGGTTGGGACTTTTCAATCACAAAGTAGGCCCATTACTTTCCTCCAAGTCTACCATCTAACTTGAATTGGACTAATAATAACCCCACCTAGCTAGATAAAATATTTTACTTTGAACAATATACCCAAAATTTCAAAAACATTAATTCATAACAAAATCGTCACATGAATGATAATCAATATGACCAAACCATCTAGAACAACATTCTCTAACCTTTTCAACTATAGGAGCAACACAAACCCCTTCACTAAACGTTAAGGCACTCATCCACCAAAGCATTCACATCTCAACAAAATATAACTTAATTTTATTATTCTCTTTTCATTTACTGGAGCAACACTTATCTACCACACATAAACATTATTTTTCACCCTAGATACACAAATAGTATGCATCACATGTCTAACACCTAAATGACTGAATATCACCTATAAAATAGAACAAATCATATGCATTTCAAACCAAACTTCAAAATATCAGTTTTTATACACTTTATAATGAAAAAAAAATGAATTTCTCGCGTGAAGGAGAGAGACATTAGAGAAGAAAATTATACCTTATGTTCAGAAAGGAGATGAGGTCGCCGAAGTCTCGAGTTCACAGGTGGAATGCACCTAGGAACGTCGAAGAAGAAGAGTAGTGGAGATCGCACGCAGATGCTTCGGAGCAAACGAGCTAAAAGTAGAAGAAATAAAATGAGAGTCTGTCACACGGGATAGGTATATTAGGGGCTTTACATATGATTTCCATCGTATTTGCATCAGAAATTGTCGATGAAATTGAATATAATTATTGCGTTGGACAAACTGATGCAAATTCGATGGAAACATCGAAGCACGTCTAACGGCATTTAATAGCGTCTAAGTTCACTGCAAATCTCACACAAATCGATGGTAATATTTGCGTTGAAAATTTTCTGACTCTAATCATCACCTTTCCTGTAGTGAAGAATAGCGATTTTTTATCGTTTCAAATTGCAACTTGTCTCTGGAGGTTCGACGAACGTAATTTAAAAAAAAATATATTGATCAACGTTGTCGTTGTTTCAAACATAGCTTCCCACTGTAGTATTTTGAAAATTAAGAAAATATAAACCACAATTTTGTCAAAGGCCACAAAATGTAGGGTGACACCGCACTGCTCTCCTAAACACACCCTAAGTTGACCACCCTTTGTCTTTAAACTTTGAATGTTGCACTTTGAATACCACGAAACACCTACTAAAACTTGACATATGTTGATTGTTGGCAACTAACATGCAATTTTAGGGTTTATTTGGGGTAGCTACAGATTATTAACAAATAGTTGTGAAGCTACTAAAAAATAATCTAATATTCAAAAAAGTTACAGTGATAATTACAATTTTTTTTTTTTGAAAAAGTCAACCATATGTAGAAAGCTGCCACTGCATCTTACCGAACCGGTGGGAAAATTCAAATTTTAGCGGCATCTTTTTAAAAAAAATTGTCAAAATACAGTTTGCCCAAATAAAAAAAACTACGGTACGATATCGCACTGCACCGCACCATAACCCCAAACAAACCCTTAATCTTGAACGTCATTTTATTAGGAGGACACCCCAACGTCTAATTCTCATTCTAGGACACCCCGATTGACTTTCCACTATCACCCAATCACTCCATCCTCCACTAACTANCTATTAGGAGGACACCCCAACGTCTAATTCTCATTCTAGGACACCCCGATTGACTTTCCACTATCACCCAATCACTCCATCCTCCACTAACTATAGTCTCATTCATCACTTTATGACATCTCACACGATTTAAGTATGCATTGTGTTTATGCTTACGAGAAAAATATGTTAATCTACCGGCTGCATTAATGAAATCATTTCAACTCTACAAAATATTACAATTTTTTTCCTTGCAAAATCATATATATATAAAGGTTTTCTTGTCTCATGCATGACACTCTAAATTTATTTGAGGGTACACCTGTAAGATACTAAATTGTCTCGGTAATCACCATTTTTTTCTTGCACGATCGAACGATACACGTGTACGTACATGCATGTAATCACCACTTCTCTGTTTTTAATTAACCGATTTCGTAGCTGATGATTTCACACAATTACTATTAAACTCTTGCACGATAATATGTATTTATTCGCCATTAAATGGCTAAATAATAAGTTTTTCATACTAATTACGTAATTATGAGTGAGAACTTGAAGAACAATTCTTCTACGTGGCAATATTACTTCGTCCGATGGACAATGCGCAGTAGAGACGAAACTACTTCGCTGAATTCAGGCTGGAGCTATCGCATAATATGAATTAAAGATTGGTAAATATTATTGTTCAGCTTGCATCATCAGCGTTATAGTCAACAGATATTATTTTGTCGTCATTAATGCAGTGATGTGTAGCTTATAGTTGGGGGGATGGTGCCATTAATTATAATCAATTTGTTATGATTCTTATTCTTGTCTTTATACAAATATATATTATGTTACTAAGATATGTATTATGTTAGTGAGTTGGTGCATAGGCCATTGCCGTTACGTAGTCATGTGTACAACTGAAATATCTTCATAGATATTTATCTCAGTTGAATCAAATAGTTATAATCTTATTGTTTTTAATTTTTATAAATTTTTTTTTTTAAAATTTTTGGCTTATTTTTTCTCACTCGTGAATTCTAAAGAGATCGTGCTCTTTGTTGTATGTTTTTTTAGTAATCAAGAGAATGCCATTTATTTTTGTGCATGAGATGTTATAAATGAGAGAAGGGTTTAACTTTTGCNTTTTTTTTTTTTTTTTTAATTTTTGGCTTTTTTTTTCTCACTCGTGAATTCTAAAGAGATTGTGTTCTTTGTTGTATGTTTTCTTAGTCATCAAGAGAATGCCATTTATTTTTGTGCATGAGATGTTATAAATGAGAGAAGGGTTTAACTTTTAAATGACTCACTTGCAATGAGATGATGATGGATATTTATGATGCAAAACATTAGATTGCTTGTGATCGTTAAAGTAAAGAGTGAAATCAGGTCAAATTGGAATTATTGCGATCGGGACTGATCAAATTTTATGTGGGCTTATGCAAGTGCATGTATCGTGTAAGTAATATAAGGAAAATGATTTTGAAATCGTTCCACGGAAAATGAGATGATAAAAAATTGAAGTCAAATATACTAACTTCATAAATCCTAATTTCTTAATAATTAATTTTTTATTATTTTTCTTTCTATTGACTTTCAAATGTGATTGAAGCTTCCTATAAATTCTTTATTCATAAAATCAATGCNAAAGTAAAGAGTCCAATTGGGTCAAATTGGAATCATTGTGGTCAGGACTGACCAGATTTTATGTGGGCTTATGCAAGTGCATGTATCGTGTAAGTAATATAAGGAAAATGATTTTGAAATCGTTCCACGGGAAAATGAGATGATAAAAAATTGAAGTCAAATATACTAACTTCATAAACCCTAATTTCTTAATAATTAATTTTTTTTATTTTTCTTTCTATTGACTTTCAAATGTGATTGAAGCTTCCTATAAATTCTTTATTCATAAAATCAATGCGGTGTAAATATTTTAAATAATTTAAGTTATTAATCGAGAGCAATACTAGTTTTAGGTATCTATTGATAGCAACAAAAACAATTAGTTTCAAAACACCAAGTCATATGTCTATGGTAATAGGCATTTTAAAAATGGAATATACACATCTTCCTACTCATTACAAAGATTTAAGTAGAAGATGTCTATTTTTCTAAATCTACATTATTGTGAATCTCCAAGTGTAGGTAAGGACTGTCGATATCTCAAATTCACATGAAGTTCTAAGCAAAAGTATGACCACTATTAACTGATAAATGTAGTAGGTGATTCATAAAGAACTTTTTAAAAGTCTTAAATTATTAAACCAAATGCAAATTAAAAAGTAATTTTAATAAACTTGAAATCCATATAAGAACTAGAAAGTTTAGCCTATGAAGAGAATATAATAAAGCAATACAATTATATTCAATCCAAGATATGGAAGTGTGTTTACAAAGTTTAATTCAAGAAAGAACATAAATTCAAATGATAAAACCGGGAGATGCTAGAAAGCCCCAAGCTTTCCACTAGATTCCTTTCCTAACTCCACCAACACAAGCAATAGTTCACTTACTCTTAAATAAGGAAGTCCTCCCACTAGGCACTCACTCTAGATACTCAAAGGCCCTTGCCATACAAAAACTTTTATAGACTCTCAATCACCCCTTTTTAATAATACATGCATATATAATTGCTCCCTCTCCAAAATATTTCAAATATATTATTTATATAATAATAATAATATTATTATTATTANAGTTGAATCACATAGTTATAATCTTATTGTTTTTAATTTTTATAATTATTATTATTTTTTTAATTTTTGGCTTATTTCTTCTCACTCGTGAATTCTAAAGAGATCGTGTTCTTTATTGTATGTTTTCTTAGTAATCAAGAGAATGCCATTTATTTTTGTGCATGAGATGTTATAAATGAGAGAAGGGTTTAACTTTTGCATGATTCACATGCAATGAGATGATGATGGATATGTATGATGCAAAACAGTAGAATGCTTGTGATTGTTGAAGTAAAGAGTCCAATTGGGTCAAATTGGAATCATTGAGGTCGGGACTGACCATATTTTATGTGGGCTTATGGAAGTGCACGTATCGTGTAAGTAATATAAAGAAAATGATTTTGAAATCGTCCCCACGGGAAAATGAGATGACAAAAAATTAAAGTCAAATATACTAACTTCATAAACCCTAATTCTATAAAGAAATGATAATTTCTTAATAATTAATTTTTTTTATTTTTCTTTCTATTGACTTTCTAATGTGATTGAAGCTTCCTATAAATTCTTTATTCATAAAATCAATGCGATGTAAATATTTTAAATGATTTAAGTTATTAATTGAGAGCAATACTAGTTTTTGGTATATGTTGATAGCAACAAAAACAATTATTTTCAAAACATCAAGTCATATGTCTATGGTAATAGGCATTTTAAAAATGGAATATACACATATTCCTACTCATTACAAAGATTTAAGTAGAAGATGTCTATTTTTCTAAATCTACATTGTGAATCTCCTAGTGTAGGTAAGGACTGTCGAAATCTCAAATTCACATGATGTTCTAAGCAAAAGTATGACCACTATTAATTGATAAATGTAGTAGGTGATTCATAAAGAACTTTTTAAAAGTTTTCAAATATTAAACCAAATGCAAATTAAAAAGTAAGTTTAATAAACTTGAAATCCATATAAGAATTAGAAAGTTTAGCCTATGAAGAGAATATAATAAAGCAATACAANAAAATTATTAAACCAAATGCAAATTAAAAAGTAATTTTAATAAACTTGAAATCCATATAAGAATTAGAAAGTTTAGCCTATGAAGAGAATATAATAAAGCAATACAATTATATTCAATCCAAGATATGAAAGTGTGTTTGCAAAGTTTAATTCAAGAAAGAACATAAATTCAAATGATAAAACCCGGAGATGCTAGAAACCCCCAAGCTTTCCACTAGATTCCTTTCCTAACTCCACCAACACAAGCAATAGTTCACTTACTCTTAAATAAAAGTCCTGCCACTAGGCACTCACTCTAGATACTCAAAGGCTCTTGCCATAAAAATCTTTTATAGACTCTCCAGCACCCCTTTTTAATAATACATACATATATAATTGCTCCCACTCCAAAATATTTAAAATATATTATTTATATAATTATATAATTATATATATATATATAATCCAAATTTAAATCATAATCCAACACCCCAAATCTATTTTTCTAATTAATTTTATAGAACCAATTTTGAGTCGAACACAGGCTGAACACGACAAGAATATTCAAATCAAATTAAACATGAACACAATGTTCACGAGTCATTTTCGAATAAGAGAAGGTTTCAAACACGAGGAATTTCGAAGGAGTCAAACACTAGCCAAGTCTGAGCTCGCCCAAACTCGGCTTGTTTGCAACCCTAGTTACAACTAATAAAATACAAAGAGAAAAATAACAAAGGACCAAGATCAAGATGAATAGAAATAACAAATTAAAGCAGCCAACGGTAAAACAAAATCAACAGCAGGGTATAGGAATGGTATTAGCAGTTGTAGCAAAATGAAAAAAATAAAAAAAAAATAAATATAATGAACAACATAAGCTAAATCTGTGGCAGAGACATGGGATCAAAGGCAGTTCAACATCAATAGCACATCTCATTGTGTGTACAGCGGGCGCANAGTTGTAGCAAAATGAAAAAAATAAAAATAATAAATATAATGAACAACATAAGCTAAAACTGTGGCAGAGACATGGGATCAAAGGCAGTTCAACATCAATAGCACACTCATTGTGTGTACAGCGGGCGCACATGTGGACTGTGGTATATGGGTGCACCTCAATATCATTTCAATATCACTCCAATAGAATGCCAGTACCAACGATCCGCATCTATCCCACACGCTCGCAATACTTGTCACTAGAATTGGCACAATATCTATTAAGAATGTGAGAAAAATATAAGCCAGGTATTATCGATTGGTGTACTAATGAAGTGCTGAGCTGTAGGACAACTAATGAAAGCGTGGGAATCCTTCGTTGCCCAAAAATGTCCAAGAAGATCCCTACAAAAGTTAGTCGTATGCATGCTAAATGCAAAACTTAATCTAATAAAAATTGAATACTCTCACTTTAAAGGCTAATATAATAAATCACAAATTAGTGGCAAAAGATTCCCAGCATAATAAACATACCCATGACATTGTGTCAGCCATATGACTAGACTTATGTAGCCCGAGCACTAGATCAAGATATAGATAGGTCCTCAAAGCCAATTCGGCTAAGTCTGGNGCAGTACCAACGACCCGCATCTATCCCATACGCTCGCAATACTTGTCACTAGAATTGGCACAATCTCTATTAAGAATGTGAGAAAAATATAAGCCAGGTATTATCGATTGGCGTACTAATGAAGTGCTGAGCTGGAGGACAACTAATGAAAGCGTGGGAATCCTTCGTTGCCCAAAAATGTCCAAGAAGATCCCTACAAAAGCTAGTAGTATGCATGCTAAATGCAAAACTCAATCTAATAAAAATTGAATACTCTCACTTTAAAAGCTAATATAATAAATCACAAATTAGTGGCAAAAGATTCCCAGCATAATAAACATACCCATGACATTGTGTCAGCCATATGACTAGATTTGTGTAGCCCGAGCACTGGATCAAGATATAGATAGGTCCTCAAAGCCAATTCGGCTAGGTCAGGTTCAACCCACATGAGCCGGAGCACCATGTCAAGCTTGGTGGGGAGCATCTAGCAAAAAGGTGGGGCAATGTGAGTTGCTTTGCTACCAATTCCACACACTTAAGAGGGACTTCCTTGACTCCATCTTTTCTTCCTTTTTCTTCTCCTATTCCAGCCTAGGGCATGGTCATGTGCATATGTGGATTCAACATATATAACTACATTAATATAAAATANTGTCCAAGAAGATCCCTACAAAAGTTAGTTGTATGCATGCTAAATGCAAAACTTAATCTAATAAAATTGAATACTCTCACTTTAAAGGCTAATATAATAAATCTCAAATTAGTGGCAAAAGATTCCCAGCATAATAAACATACCCATGACATTGTGTAAGCTATTTCACTAGACTTATGTAGCCCGAGCACTAGATCAAGATATAGATAGGTCCTCAAAGCCAATTCGGCTAAGTCTGGTTCAACCCACATGAGCCGGAGCACCATGTCAAGCTTGGTCGGGAGCATCTAGCAAAAAGGTGAGGCAATGTGAGTTGCTTTGCTACCAATTCCTCACACTTAAGAGGGACTTTCTTGACTCCATCTTTTCTTCCTTTTTCTTATCCTATTCCAGCCTAGGGCATGGTCATGTGCATATGTGGATTCAACATATATAACTACATTAATATAAAGTAATTTACCAAGCTTTTAATAATGAACATGAAGAATTGCATTTGATGTAAATTTAAAGTTATGGATAAATCCAAAACATTTTTAGTAGAAGAAAATGAAATTACTTAATTGTTACGAAGTTGAATGCTATATTGGGAGATGTTATTGTATCTTTTTCTCCTCTCTATCATAGGAGTTATAATGAGGTTATTCATAATGATGAGCAAAAGTTTTTTTATTTTTATTTTTATTTTTATATTTGCTAGAATCATTGCATAAAAGTCACAGATTGTAGACTACAAATCAGTATGTAATAAATGATTTTCGATCAAAAAAATCGATTACCGGCCTATTTGTAACCAATTTTTGACAATTAATAAAGTCTTTATCGCAAACATTGTGGCGACTGAATAATTCAGTCTTTGTATGTTAAGAACTGAACTATCAATCACTAATATTTACCACCAAATTAGGGATTGAAATTCAATCACCGAAAAGAGACTTGATAATTCTCTAAGTTAGCGAAAGGATAGGTGTAGATAGAATTTTACATACCAACAATAAAATAACAAAATAGTGACTCAAAATCTTATAATATCTCATAGTTACATAATTGGATCTAATATTGACAATGAATTTGAATGAAAATATAGTGAGCAAAACAAATCATCAAGTAATAATCCAGTACATATAGTTCACAATATAAATGAGATATTCCTACACATGCATGAGAAAAAAGAAGTAACTGTGCTGGTCCTCCTCACCCTCATTCGAAAGAAGAAGACAATGAACACAAAAAATTTATTGCTCGATCTTCATTCTCAATACTCACATCAAGCCGTGATAAATTCATGATTATTTGACTGAAGTCATTCACGTGTTGTGTCAGATCAAAACCTTATTGCATCTTCAGCCCATACAAATTTTGTCTTAGATACAATTTATTTGTCAGAGATTTTGACATAAACTGAGTTTCCAATTTCATCCATACCTCCTCTTGAGATTTTAAATTCATCACGTGATACATAACCTCATCGGTCAGACACAAGCGTATGGTTGTTGTCGCTCATTGGTGCAATTCTTCCTAATCTTCATCCTCTATGACATCTGGTTTCATTGCTCCAAAGCCTTCAAGATTCCTTGTTGTGCCAACAAATCTTTCACCTTTATTTGCTACAACCCGAAGTTACTAGTTCCATCAAATTTCATCACCTCGAATTTTGCACCAGAAATTGTCATTTGANGAAAAAAGAAGTAACTGTGCTGGTCCTCCTCACCCTCATTCGAAAGAAGAAGACAATGAACACAAAAAATTTATTGCTCGATCTTCATTCTCAATACTCACATCAAGCCGTGATAAATTCATGATTATTTGACTGAAGTCATTCACGTGTTGTGTCAGATCAAAACCTTATTGCATCTTCAGCCCATACAGATTTTGTATTAGATACAATTTATTTGTCAGAGATTTTGACATAAACTGAGTTTCCAATTTCATCCATACCTCCTCTTGAGATTTTAAATTCATCACGTGATACATAACCTCATCGGTCAAACACAAGCGTATGGTTGTTGTCGCTCGTTGGTGCAATTCTTCATAATCTTCATCCTCCATGGCATCTGGTTTCATTGCTCGTAAAGCCTTCAAGATTCATTGTTGTGCTAACAAATATTTCACCTTTATGTGCTACAACCCGAAGTTACTAGTTCCATCAAATTTCATCACCTCGAATTTTGCACCAGAAATTGTCATTTGAAGTTAATCATGCAACAAATACTTCTGCAAATTCCTCTATTCCAAAATTATTCTTCTTCAATTGACAAATTGTTCTCCCAGATTCCTCCGGTCAATTCCTTCATCGTAGCAGGAACTTGATTCGCTGAACTGCTTCCTCGTCGCAGAACCTTCTCTATTGCGCGAAGATGTCCTGCTTGTAGATCTTGATCGCAGAACCCGAACGCTGCAAACCCACGAACGCCCTGCTGCAAACCCCTCTACGAACAACCCGCGAACTCGCGAGATCAAAACCTTGCGCGATTTCTGTCGCGAACACCTCTATTGTCGCAGGCAAAAGAAGCCCTCGGAAAAAGCCCTCCGCACCTGCTCGAACTTGTAGGCAGAAGAAGTACTCCCAAAAATTCGTGAACAGCTCCTCTACGAACTTGTGATCGCATGCAAAGGACGATCGCAAACTCTTCCTGAGCCAAACCTCCGAACCCTTGCCGAACTTTCTCTGCAAAACTTTTTTTCTCTTTTTCTTCCCTAGAACTTATCTCTGATACCACTCGTTGAGAAATNCAGAACTTGATTCGATGAACTGCTTCCTCGTCGCAAAACCTTCTCTATTGCACGAAGATGTCCTGCTTGTAAACCTTGATCACAGAACCCGAACGCTGCGAACCCACGAACGCCCTGCTGCAAACCCCTCTACGAACAACCCGCGAACTCGCGAGATCGAAACCTTGCGCGATTTCTGTCGCGAACACCTCTATTGTCGCAGGCAAAAGAAGCCCTCGGAAAAAGCCCTCCGCACCTGCTCGAACTTGTAGGCAGATGAAGTACTCCCAAAAATTCGTGAACAGCTCCTCTACGAACTTGTGATCGCATGCAAAGGATGATCGCAAACTCTTCTTGAGCCAAACCTCCGAACCCTTGCCAAACTTTCTCTGCAAAACTTTTTTTCTCTTTTTCTTCCCTAGAACTTATCTCTGATACCACTCGTTGAGAAATTAGGGCGAAGAAAAAATAAGAATCGACACAAATCCAGAAGAACACAGAGATTTAACGAGGTTCGGCAAAGATGCCTACGTCCTNCTGCTAGAATCATTGCAAGAAAGTCACAGATTGTAGACTACAAATCAGTATGTAATAAATGATTTTCGATCAAAAAAATTGATTACCGGCCGATTTGTAACCAATTTTTGACAATTAATAAAGCCTTTATCGCAAACATTGTGGCGACTGAATAATTCAGTCTTTGTATGTTAAGAACTGAACTATCAATCACTAATATTTACCAACAAATTAGGGATTGAAATTCAATCATTAACTATGTATCAGAATAATGACTTAAATTTTGGTCGCAAAAGTACCAACAAAATTACTTATGGATCAGTAATTGGTTTAGTGACCGAAAAGAGACTTGATAATTCTCTAAGGTAGCGAAAGGATAGGTGTAGATAGAATTTTGCATACCAACAATAAAATAACAAAATAGTGACTCAAAATCTTATAATATCTCATAGTTACATAATTGGATCTAATATTGACAATGAATTTGAATGAAAATATAGTGAGCAAAACAAATCATCAAGTAATAATCCAGTACATATAGTTCACAATATAAATGAGATATTCCTACACATGCATGAAAAAAAAGAAGTGACTGTGCTGGTCCTCCTCACCCTCATTCGAAGGAAGAAGACAATGAACACAAAAAAATTATTGCTCGATCTTCATTCTCAATAGTCACATCAAGCCGTGATAAATTCATGATTATTTGACTGAAGTCATTCACGTGTTGTGTCAGATCAAAACCTTNGAGTATAATATGTAATTACAAAATTACTCATGTATCATACCGCGGGGTTTTGCACCCGCACCCCCAACCCACGTAACCAAACTCCCCCGATTGAGCAGATTGTTTTGCTCCGCTCCGCTCCGATTCATTCCAACATCTGTTCCTTATATGATATATGAGTTATACCTAACAACATGTAACAACCAAGCTCTTAATAAAAATTGGACTGTTCATAAGTCCCAAAACGCTTTTCACTCTATATGAAAAATAGCAAGTGAAGAACAAAGGAGTGCCAAGATGATTCCTCTTGATCTTTGCATGTACACGTATCAATATATTTTTTNTCAAGTGAAGAACAAAGGAGTGCCAAGATGATTCCTCTTGATCTTTGCATGTACACGTATCAATATATTTTTTAGGGACATATTTTAAGTAGCACTCTATTCTCATAGATTTATGTATCTCACACCTAAACGTCGATATTTACGTGCATGGTACTTTAACTCTTTATGAAAAGATGGACGTGATCATTAAAAGGTGTAATTACTATTATTTTCAGTTTGATGTAAACAAAATGAGTGATAAGTTTTCAATGTGATGTAAACAAAATGAGTGATAAGCGTGCAAAAATGGAAGTTTTAGTGTGAGATACGTGAATCCAAATTTGNGCTTTAGTTATGGATGCTCTTACTGGACATTTACAGGTAGGGCTATCAAAATGGCTCGTTGTTCACGAACAACTCGTGTTCGGCTCGTTAAGAAGCTCGTGTTCAGCTCGTTCGTTCGTGTTCGGCTCGTTTTGACTCGAAATACTACTCATCAATTATATATATATATATATATATATCAAAAANTGCTTTAGTTATGGATGCTCTTACTGGACATTTACAGGTAGGGCTATCAAAATGGCTCGTTGTTCACGAACAACTCGTGTTCGGCTCGTTAAGAAGCTCGTGTTCAGCTCGTTCGTTCGTGTTCGGCTCGTTTTGACTCGAAATACTACTCATCAATTATATATATATATATATATATATCAAAAAAGAATGGTCAGAGGTTATTATACGATCCCCGATCATCCCTCATGCGCATAAGAATTCGAGTATCTTACCCTACACTCTGGGGAAATCGAATCCCTGACCAGATGAAGCTTACAACTGACAAGCATGAGTAGTATTTTAAAAAAAATTCATTAACTAAAAGGCTACAAAGATTTATAATTAATTAAAAGTATTAATTAAAAAATTAGAATAAAAATTATTGAATTAAATTCAAATGATGTTTTAATATAAATAATTATTTTTAAATCTTGCCCCAACCTTTAACATCATATGGTTACGTGATTAGGGTTGTCAAAACGACTCTTTATTCGTGAACAGCTCGTGTTTGGCTCGCTAAGCAAACGAGCCCAACACTAACACACTTTTTGAGCTCGAAATATAAACGAGCCGAATACGAGCTGAGCCTGGGCTCGCTTGTGTTCGGCTCATTCACACCCCTATTTACTGGAGGATGTGCCTTGGTGTATGTTTTTTTGCTGTTGGTATTCTTCTTGTGGATAAGACTAGAGAAAGAGTTCAAGAATAACTTAAATTATGGAGGTTTACATTAGAGTCTAAGGCCTTTGTTTGAGTAGATCTAAAACATAATATGTGGAATGTAATTTCATTAGTGATAGATCTAATTGCAGAGTTGTAACTATGGGTGACTAAATAACTAAAATGTGCTAACTTTTTAAATATCTCGGGTTTGTTGTTCAAAGTGATAGTGATATAGATGGGGATCGGGTTTATTGTTCAAAGTGATAGTGATATAGATGGGGATATTATTAGTAAAATGCAAGTTGGTTGGTTGAAGTGGAGGAATGCATCGAGCCTATTGTGTGATAGAAAAGTATTGCTTAAGACTTTAATGAAAATTTTNCGTTGAAGTGGAGGAATGCATCGAGCCTATTGTGTGATAGAAAAGTATTGCTTAAGACTTTAATGAAAATTTTATAAGAATGTGGTGAGGCCTGGAACGCTTTATAGCGCAAACTCATGATCTTTAAAAGAGAAACATTAAACTAAGTTGAGTTTTGCTGAGATAAGAATGCTAAGTTGGATGAGTGGTGTAGCTCCATTGACAAACAAGATTAGAGAGAATCGTCTTAGATGATTTGGTCGCATTAAACGTTGATCAGCTGATGATCTTGTTAGGAGGGTAGATGTTTAAGAAAGACAGAGGTAAACCTAAAAAGATTTGGACATATTGTATAAAAATTGATCTTAATTTAGTAGAATAAAATGAAATAAGACACTCAATAGAACACACGGAAGAAAAATTATTCATGTAACTAACCCCACTTAGGAGGGGTGTTTGGCTGCTACTGCAGATTTATGTTAGTAAAATTTATGAAATCCGCGAAATCTCGTGAGCTCGCGACGAAGTTGGAGCAGCGAGCAACGACGGAATAAATCCATGTAATCAGCCTCACAATTGGATTTGATAAATCCGGATTTACGTCGCAGAAGAGTTGGAACGGGGGAGAAACAGAAGGAATGGGAG
>JXCR01072995.1:499513-543239 GCA_002079205.1 Phalaenopsis hybrid cultivar
TATATATATATATAGATATATCTATATATATATATAAATATCCAACTATTTTACAAGCCTACCTTCCCAAGTGTAGTCTTTCAGCATAAAGTATTGCGGAAAGGATGCCCGTGATGACAAGCATTAGAGGATAGAAAATGGCCGTAAAGAAAGGTCCCTTCTCACTTGTGCAATATACTTGTAGATTATAAGCTAGGAAGGATATCACAACCCCCTGCAAAGAAGCAAATTTACAAAATATTTTACTTCAAATGAAGACTGTACAAAACATCATACTTGTGATTCATGTCATTGTTTTTAATCATCAGAATAATAATCTAAATCATGTGAATTGCGAATTCAGGTGCTGGAATTCAACAAACAAAAACGAAATGAGTGACCATCTGTCATGCAAAATTAATTACTTTATGGCATGCATTAATAGACTAAATAAGCTCATCACAAAAACAATAGTCTATTATAAGTCTTACGGAGTAGATAACAGCAGCGAGTTGCATATTCCAACCCAATTGCCAACAAGATTTGTTTCTTTCAAATATGAGAGCCTCCACTAAAGATTGCAAGGATGCAAAGCAGCACATCAAAGCATTCAGTGATAATCTTGCCGGGTATGCCTCAAAAACTACCCCCTGCAATATTTGACCATATACAAATCTCTGAAGTAAAATATTTTGTACAAAACTATTAATATCATGTGAGTCAGTTGTCTTTTTTTATTTCCTTTACTTTTCATTTTTTATTTGCAACATTGTGGCTTAATTTTGAAGCAAAAATCACTTTGTTTAAGCGCTTTAATTTTTTTTTTTCATATCCTTTCTCTTGCACTTGTTCTGTTCTTTAATGGCCTGAAGAAACTGAATCAGAAAGTAGAGGAAGCATAAGATCTCATGAAGCTGCAAAAATAGTTAGGTGAGCAAATTATTTGATTTTTTACCTGAAAAACAATCCATGTACAAAAGATAATCTGGCCGGTGAGGATTACGAGTGAACCTTTGACCCAATCCTCATTAAAAGCCTCCTTACCGTTGTGGAAATGGCTTCCGTGAATTACTATCAAGGGCCTCCTAACAAATCCCTTTAATAGATGACCTTTCCAAAATGTGAATACCAAAGCTCCACTTACACAGACTAATGTCCCCAAGATTTTAGTCCTCCCCTTCGCAGTTCTAATTCTCACTTTCTCCATTCTGCAAGAAAAAAAACATAAAAGTAACCGTCCATTTTACATTTTAATCCACTCATTGTAAGTCAGAATTAGTTAAAAACATAGTTTACGTCTGTTATTCACCGAACCTCATACTTAATGGTAAGGCATGAAAATTTATGATACTCTTATGCTTCTGTATGAAAAAAAAAAAAAATGCTGAACTATGACTAATTCTTCCCTACACACAGACCTCATTAGCACAGCCAGGATGAATGTGAAAGCTGGAATCGCACTGCTCAAGGCACCAGCCACCGTTGGAGAAGTGTATCCAAGTCCAGCAAAGAAAATATTTTGTTGTATTGTAATCCCAACCAGCGCANGATATATATACATACATATAGATATGCACGGAGGATTTCTAGCTTAGTTGACGAGAAAGTCTTTTTACGTGTTGTTGTGCTTTGAATCTCTTCATGCACAAGCTGAAAGAAAATTTTATTTTTATTTGGTGTGCAGGCTAGACTCATGCCGTGGGAATGGAAAAAATATTACATCTGGAGTCCGAATGCACTCCAATGAAATCTTGAAGCATGGATTAAAAAATCGGGCCCCGCATTTAAAACGGAAAATTAGTATATCCCTCTCTAAATGGGGAGCTCGACTTGGCCGCGTTGGCCGGACTCGTCCCAAATATTTTAACAATGTGACAAAGCCCTCAGGCAGGAAAATTTTTGACTGTTAGGATTCAGGGTTTATCAAATGAAACTTATCTCAAATTTTTTAGTTAGAATACAAAACTTAAAGAAAGAAAGACAACCTGAAATTAAAAGTTGCGTCAAATAATTGGAGTGAAGACCTCGGAGATGAAAAGTCAACAGTGATGTTGATGATTTAAAATCATCGATAAATTCTATANCGGAGCTCGACTTGGCCGCGTTGGCCCGACTCGTCCCAAATATTTTAACAATGTGACAAAGCGCTCAGGCAGGAAAATTTTTGACTGTTAGGATTCAGGTTTTATCAAATGAAACTTATCTCAAATTTTTTAGTTAGAATAGAAAACTTAAAGAAAGAAAGACAACCTGAAATTAAAAGTTGCGTCAAATAGTTGGAGTGAAGACCTCGGAGATGAAAAGTCAACAGTGATGTTGATGATTTAAAATCATCGATAAATTCTATATGTTGAATCCTCGATTGTATCTAAATGGTGTTATTTGTAGTGCTTATGAAATTTTGAGGTCGCATTTGTGTGTGTGCAAAGTTACGATTGTTTTATATAATGATGTTTTTCTTTGTTAACTATGCCTTTTAAGCAAAAATGAGCACATAAAGATGCTAGTCTTATTTTTACAGAAAAGGAACCTATATACTCTCTATTCTTGTTTTGAATAATGTGTGAAGCTAATTAATTCAACATACTCATTGTTTTCAGTGAACTTTGTCTTAGAAGCATGATGGTATAAATAGGGTACGAAGAGGTGAAATAGTTGCAGTAAAAACATTACATAAAGGTATAGAATTGTTTTGTACAATGTATGATGTTATTTGAACAATGTTTGCTGCATTTATTTGTGATTTCTCAAAGAATTTTGTTTTTAATGCCTGAGGTATAAGGAGGGTATAATTTTTTTTTTAAATTAGATCATACTGTAGTGCTGTAGAATTATTTTAAACAACGTGTAGTGTCATTTGTAATGTTCGTTAGCACATATAGGTGATTTCTCATTGAAATAGGTCTTTTAAACTTGAGGTACAAGGACGGTACACGGAGGGGTCCAAGCAAGGTACAGGAAGGGCACTAGGAGGGTACAAAAATTATTTTTCCACTTAAAACAATAAGTAGTGCTATAAAAATAGTTTAAACAATGTCAA
The DNA here is from genome assembly GCA_002079205.1 of Phalaenopsis hybrid cultivar. Taxonomy (NCBI): domain Eukaryota; kingdom Viridiplantae; phylum Streptophyta; class Magnoliopsida; order Asparagales; family Orchidaceae; genus Phalaenopsis; species Phalaenopsis hybrid cultivar. The sequence continues at coordinate 502,533 of JXCR01072995.1, forward strand.
ATGACGTTTGAAAAATGTTTTGTTGCATGTATCAATGGTTTTCATTTACATTTCCCTTGTAGGGTTTAGGGTATAAGGAGGGTCTAAATAAGTTGCACAATATTTTTTACAATTAAAACATGATATAGAGCTCCAGAAATATAACATAAATTTGTAATGGCATTTGTATGAGATTTTGTTGCTTATATGTTTGGTTTTAATACATGAATGGTTCCATATATTATTTACTTCCAGTATGTTTTGCAATTGTTTTTGTTTTGTTTTAAATAATCTATTATATTATTTTGTGTATATGCACAACCTTGTGAGTCGGGCGAGCCATGTGATGTTCGTAATGAATCAATCTCGAATCTTAATAAATCAATTGGAGACATCCTATTTGACATAATTGTTCACAATGAGCATGAGGCATATAATTTGTACGATAGATATGCTCATAAAATTGGATTTAGTGCACGGAAGGACCATGTAAGTTATTGGCTCAACTCAATGAATATAAAATCCAAGGACTTTTTATATACTAAAGCTGGTTATAAAAAGAAGTCTAATCTTAATGGTAAGGCTAAGTTTCAAAATCAAATGGTTGTTCAGTTATGATTCGATATGAGGTTGATTTAGATGGTAATTGGAAGATTAAAAAAATTCATGGAAAGTTATAACCGTTTCATAAATCCAAGTGACCAACATCTTTTGAGGTCCAAACGGGGCATCAATGAATTGAAAGGAGATGTGCTGAAATCGATGACAGATGTAGGAATTGGAGCATTTAATTTTATTCAGAAAGAAAGAAGAGCAAATATTGTGACAGAAATGCTTTAATACAATTTTTCACAAAGTGGTAGGCTGCTGATAGCATGTTTGCATGAAATGTCAAAATTGATGATTTTAGAAGACTAATTAGTTTTTTGGGAGTAATGGTTTGTGAAGAGTGAACTATGATTGCTTAGGTTATGTCATTCTTTTTTATACAAGCTATCGTCTAACTTGGTTAGTGCACTTATTGACATTTTAGTTTGGTCATTTCTTCGCCAAAAATATCTTTTATACCACATAATTCTTATGGGGAGCCTGATGGTGGGAAGGCAAAAGAATGGCGCTGGGATGTGCGAAATCGACAAAGATAGGGAAATGGCAACATTCACACACAAACACACACACAAGGAAGGTGGAAAGCCATAAGCTCGAGGGCAGAAGAATAATAGAATCAATGCAATTTTTAGTTTTTTTTTATTATCATTTTAATTATTTTATCATCAATATGAGAGATTTTTGAGCTTATAAATAGAAGCCAAGAGGAGGGTAGAAATTCAGAAAAGGGAGAAGAAGGAAAGAGGAGAAAATGAGGGAGATAAATTCAATCCCAAGAGAGGGAGAGGGAGGAGAAGAGAAAAAAAAGTTGTCACTTTCACTGCCTGACAGGTGATCTGGGATTTTTCTTATATTCTTTCATTAAGAAACATGAGAAAATCGTCCTAAAATTTATTCTCGACCCTGCTGTTGACCTCACTTTTGGCTGAGGTCTAGAAATTTCTTTAGTAGCCTAGGTCTAGCTATAGGACTTTCCTANTATACTCATTGTTTTCAGTGAACTTTGTCTTAGAAGCATTGATATACATAGGGTACAAAGAGGTGAAATAGTTGCAGTGAAAACATTACATAAAGGTATAGAATTGTTTTGTACAATGTATGCTGTTATTTGAACAATGTTTGCTGCATTTATTTGTGATTTCTGAAAGAATTTTGTTTTTTATGCCTGAGGTTTAAGGAGGTTATAATTTTTTTTTAAAATTAGATCATATTGTAGTGCTGTAGAATTATTTTAAACAACGTGTAGTGTCATTTGTAATGTTCGTTAGCACATATAGGTGATTTCTCATTGAAATAGGTCTTTTAAACTTGAGGTACAAGGACGGTACACGGAGGGGTCCAAGAAAGGTACAGGAAGGGCACTAGGAGGGTACAAAAATTATTTTTCCACTTAAAACAGTAAGTAGTGCTATAAAAATAGTTTAAACAATGTCAAATGACGTTTGAAAAATGTTTTGTTGCATGTATCAATGGTTTTCATTTAAATTTCCCTTGTTGGGTTTAGGGTATAAGGAGGGTACAAGGAGGGTCTAAATAAGTTACACAATATTTTTTTACAGTTAAAACATGATATAGAGCTCCAGAAATATAACATAAATGTGTAATGTCATTTGTATGAGATTTTATTTCTTATATTTTTGGTTTTAATACATGAATGGTTCCATATATTATTTGCTCCGGTATGTTTTGCAATTATTTTTGTTTTGTTTTAAATAATCTATTATACTATTTTGTGTATATGCACAGCCTTGCGAGTCGGGCGAGCCATGTGATGTTCGTAATGAATCAATCTCGAATCTGAATAAATCAATTGGAGACATCCTATTTGACATAATTGTTCACAATGAGCATGAGGCATATAATTTGTTCGACAGTTATGCTCATAAAATTGGATTTAGTGCAATAGATATATTGTAATTGGGACATCGGCTGGCGAACTGTCGAGATGATTTATCCTCCATGGCAGTTTCTCTCTCTCAGCAACACCAAGAATTTGTGGATTCTTGTGAAGAATTGAGGTAGACACAAGCTAACTTCGATCAGCGCACAAATATATTACAAGCTTTCTAAGAGAGGATGTTGATTCTTGAAGAGGAGAATAGAAGACTGCGATCATTGAGGAGACATCTTTAATCCAGAAGCCAACTGACCCCCTTCTAGCCCGAAGGCAGTTCATGAGAGCGTACTTCTGATGACAAGGAGAAAGTTGAAGTTGAATGACATCTTTGTTTCTGCTTTTTCCAACATTTTCACTGATGTTTTGTTATATATATCAAAGTGGTGTAATCATCGATTTATAGTGTGTCTATTAATACGTTTCTCTTGATGCAATAAAAATTTTGACATAGCTTTTAATCTATGATTTGCCCTCTTCTGGGATATTTTTTGCCTCACTTCCGAGGAGTTACTCAAAATCTAGGGTCCTTTTGGCTTTCTAATCATTTGATGTAACATTTGTAGATGATATTGTATTTTTTTGTACATGTTTGGCGTTGTTTCTAACTAAGGGTTTTATGACTTTTTAATCGTGCAGAAGTCTGCTAGTAAGGTTAACACATGCATTTTATATAAAAGATAATCACGTACATTTTCAAAATCATGCCTTCGGAGATTTGTATCATCTTAGCTTTAGATCTTCTGAGGCTTGTGTATTTTTGGCTTATGCTTTTTAACAGCTTGAAATTTGTCTGTGCCTTTTGAGGTTTGCAACATTCTGAGGCCTTTGATGTACCTGTGCTTTCTGAGGCTTGTAGTTTTTTGAGGTCTTTGATGTACATGTGTCGTATGACGCTTGTAGCATTCTGAGTTATTTGATGTACACGTATCTTCTGAGGCTTGTAGCCTTATGAGGACTTTGATGAACATGTTTCTTCTAAGGCTTGTAGCCCTCCAAGATCTTTGAGTGAAGATCCTATCAACCACTTACTCTCTTCAAGTCTTTTTAGTGATGACCCTGTTCACTACTAGTTTTCCATAAAGACTTGCCTCTTAGGCTTGTCTTCCAAGGGCATAGTGTAGCTTCCCGCCGAGTCTTGCATGTTATGCTCGACTTCTAGGGGTACTATATCTTCCCATCGATTTTTACCTCTTGGGCTGGACTTCTAGGTGCATGGTAACTTTTTATCAAGTTTTGCCTCTTGGGATGAACTTTCATGGTATCGTATCTTCCCATTGAGTTTTACCTCATTGGCTCAACTTCTAGGGGCATGACAGCTTCCCATCGAGTCTTTCCTCATGGGCTCGACTTCTAAGGGTATCGTATCTTTCCATCAAGTTTTGCATGTTGGGCTCGACTTTCAGGGGCATGGTAGCTTCTCTTCAAGTTTTGCCTCTTAGAATCAACTTCCAGGGGTACCATATTTGGCCATCTAGTTTTGCCTCTTGGGCTTGAATTCCAGAGGCATGACTGCTTCCTATCGAGTTTTGTCTATTGGGCTCATCTTCCACGGGTATCAGATTAAACCATCGAGTCTTATCTCTTGGGCTCGATTTCTAGGGGCATGATAGAGGTCTTCTGTGCAAATTGACCTTAAGGGGACTTTCTACACAAAAATCTTTCGTGAGAAAATAAGAAAATTTCATTGAACAAAAATTTAAAGCAACATGAAAATTTTGCTAGAATAAATTTAGAAGCTTATATACCAGACTTTTACTCAAATAAGCTAATTTGGAGTTGTTCTTTGATTTTCTTCTGATTCCTTTCACCTCGTTCTTGTAAGTAGTGACTCAGGTGATCTTGGCGTATCAGATGTTTAAGTTCTTTTAATTGAAAAAATCTTTCTGTTGAATGTCCTTTCACTTGGTGGAAATGACAATATTAAGATTGATCTTCACCATTTTGATTTTTTAATGGCCTTAGCCACATGAAGACCTTTTCATCCTTGATGGTCATTAAGATGTTGACATGTGACATGTTGAGTGACGTGTACTCTTTTTCTAATTGAGGCTCACGACTCTCCTAGAGTTTGAACTTTCTTCATTGTGAGATTTGATCGACATTCTCGACGTTATTCTTGAGCTTGGCCCCCCAATCACCCTAATTATTTCTTGTGTGCATTGATGACTTCATCTGCAAAGATTTAAGCTTCCAAGTGATGGACAAGATCGGTGTAAGAGCGCATTGTCCCTCATATTTGATGAATAGAAAGGTTTTGGTCGGAGCCTTCCAAGAAAAGTTACTTTTAGTAACTCCGGATCCACTCATAGGATTTGACGGGCTTCAGTGGAGAACTTATAGAATTATTTCTTGAGGGATTCCCCTTCATGCCGGCGAACTCCGAATAAATGGGTTGAATCTTTGATGATCCTTCTATTTGCTATGAATTGCTCTATGAATAGTTTGACAAGCTCATTGAAGGAGTTGATGGTGCCTCTCGAGAGAGAGTAGAAAGATATTTGAGCTTCACCCTTGAGATTCACAAAGAACACTTGACAGAGAAGTGCATCGGGGGCACAGTGAATGTGCATGATAATTTGATAATGGTCGACGTGCTCGTATCGGTCAGTTATTCCTTCATATACATGATGTTTGGGAGTTTGAAGTTGTACCCCACTCAGATAGGGTGTTAGAGAATGGTTTTCGCCAAAGGAGAGGATTTTTAGAAGTTGTAGCGAGCGAGGAAACAATCCCTTTTATTCAAAGGGAACTTTTCCCGAACTAAGCATCATAGCTCATCAAAGATGACATCAGCAGGAGCGACTACACGTTGAGGGCTAGGTGAGATGCACAAGATGAATGAGTGGAACTTGTACAGTTGATAAGATCGATGTCCTGCCTCGATAAAGGAATGGTTTCATCACTGGGAGATAACTCGGTGAGTAGAGTATTTCTTATTAGATGCTAAACTAGTGGTGAGTAAGCTCCTTCCGGGTGTGTGGGCATCGAGTGTCATAGGAGCTCGAGGATCTTGTGTTGGGATTCCTCTATCTGGCATACTCAGTCTCTAGAGAAGGACCCGAGGCATCTTCATCAGCGGGATAATGCCTTCCAGAGTGGGAGGATGCTGAGGCTTGACGCCCTTGGCTCTGTGATTGCCTTCTCGAATAATGAGTGTTGGAACAGGATGTTCTGTTTTTGCGAATGTTGCAACTGGTGGCCATGCATCAATTCTCACAAGTACTTAGTGGTAGTAATGCTCTTTTCTCACAGACAACGCCAAGCTGATGAATGTTGATGAATGTTAGAAGATTCACGTCGTTAGATTAATAGATTATCATCTTAGCATTGTACAAAGATTCAACACATGCTCTGATGAAAGAAAAAAAAAACTTGTAAATACACCATAAGTTTTTACATAGAAAACTCAGAAGGAGAAAAAACCACGGGCCTAGCTCAGTTGGAGAAAATCCACTATAAACTGGAGGTTACATGTATAATCATTTGTTCCACAAGTGAAAAAAAAGTTACACAATCTTTTGATTTACAACATTAGTACACGAAGGATTATGTCACAACAATGGGTGATGGTCGATGATGATCAATGACGAACAACGAGTAATGGTCAACAGTGGTTGGTGGCGATCGATGGCTGCAAAACGATGCTGGACTTTTACTCTTTCTTCAAGCTTCAAGCTCTCTCTTCAAGCTTCAAGCTCTCATCCCCCGTTCAAGAGTATGGGTTGCAATTAATGATGAAATATGAACCATTCTAATCCGAAAACCTGGAGCGATTCCCTCAATCAGATGACATTTGATGGACATTTGAGTGTTTTAATGATGTCAGAATTGAGCGATCTTGGGTTCGTTGGATTATTCTTGTCGAGATGCTTGACTCGATTATAAACTTACCAGTTTTGTCATTAGCTTGACCTTCCAAATATACCCAGAAAACTTATAAAAGTGATTTAGTGACTTAATCGGAGCTTGATTTGACTCAGATTGAACCAATTTTAGTATCATTCAGTCCATCCCATCGAGTCAGTCAGTTTAACTTTAAGTTTGCTGAAATATAATCTCTGAATTACTCTTAATCAAAGTTTGAATATCTCTTGCTAAATAAGTCACCCTGTGATCAGTACCATACCTTGAGATTAGTGTCTGATGATAAAAATTTGGTGAAGGCGTATCAATGCCAATTATGTATGTCTATTATTCATAGTAAAAGACAACTCTCTCTCTCTCTCTCTCTCTCTCTCTCTCTCTCTCTCTCTCTCTATANAAATAAATTTAAATTATAAAAACCTTACATCAAATTTTCAATAAAAATTCTTAAATCTTTTAATTAAATAGAAGATAAATTATAAAAGTATACCGCTTGAATATATGATGTGGGGAAATATTTTCTCACATAAAGAAATATTCTTCTTTTCTAACTACTAGGAGCCGGTAGGCATCCTTTCACTATCTCTAGATATATTGGCATCTAGCTAAGAAAAGAAAAATTAGTTCATTTGAGTGGACACTAGGGTGCACCAACAAAAGTAAATGAAATGACCAAAAACCTATTAAAGAATGAGACAAAAGTAGCTTTGTTTAGAGGTCCCATATTTAAGGTTTCTTATGTATAGACACGTAGAATTAGAAAAGAAAAATCTTGAAGATTTTTTTTTTATTTTAATCATCATTAAAATTTATCAAAGTTTTACCTATTTTATACATAATGATAAAAATGTAAGGGTTAATTATTTAAATATGACACTACTAATTTTTTATAACTTTTTAGAGATTTTTTTTTTAAATAATTTGTTAGTTTTATGTAATTTAATTTTTTGATTTATTCATAACAAATATCCCCATAAATCACAAGTCATTAGGTTGGGATATGGCCATAAACTATCAAGGGAAGAAAGATATCATATATTTTTGTCACTACTCATCTAAAATCCCAATTAAGTTATTATTTTGGGCACTACAACACTGGTCCTCATTAATAGTTGGTGGGGAGAAAAATAAGGTAAGGGGGGCACTAGAATAATAATAATTATTAATATTATTTTTCATGATGTAGGGTGAATTGTTTAAACTCCATTTGAGATTTTTCATCTTGTTATCAACAACTTTGGGGCGGAACTTACATTATTTCTTAAGGCGGACAAAAATCACAAGTTGTCTATTTTTTCTCAAGTATTGGGGAAAGATAAATATTAAACTTTACCATTTATATAAAGAAATTGCAAATTCTAAGGGTGCAGTTGCCCATCTTAGATATAACAGTTACTAGTCTTGAAATATGAGCATGACCATGGCAGCACCCATGGAAGCGCAAGTGAGCCAACATAATTGATTGAATGCATATAAACTTGGTTTTGAGTGGCCTAACCATCAATTGACACANGTTGGTTGGACATTTGATTGTCAGTTGTAAGTCGCCTCTAGTCTGGGGTTCGATTCCCCTCGGTGGACGGTGTGACACTCGAATTGTTAGGCACATCGGGGATGATCGAAGCTCGTATAAATAAATTTTGCTTCTGCTCTTGTTAATGTATGATGTACAGATTAGGAATCATAATTAGAGTATGTTATTTTAGTATCATGTGTTGTATGCAATATCATACCGTATGGAAAGTAGTCCATGTAGTTCATATTATTGTGCATAACTATATTAAATGTATCTATTATCATACATATGTTACATAAATCATACATTTTGATTTCGGTCTAATGTATTATATCTTATCGTATCGTGTAAGTTTTAATAAAAAAAGAAAAAGAAGAATTACTAAAAAAAAAATTAAGACAAAATATATTGTATATCTGACAGCATGTATTAGTTCCATATAATTGAATATTAGTAGAGACTATTGTCTAATTCAGTGGCGGAGCCAATACAATTTTAAAGTGGGGGACGAAATCTTTTTTATAATCCTTTTGCCATAAATATGAAATTTCTATGTATAGGATACGGAATTTAATAATTCCTGCGAATATAGTTTATATAATTTATTATTTTTCCCCTTTAATAAAATTTTGTCCAATTTTTTTTAAATTTTAAATGTTTAATAATTTTTTCAACAATAAAAAGGAAGCTTGCACTGCCGGGAGAAGATTGAATATCTAATTTGATCAGCCACGTATAAGTTGCTTTTGTTCTTACCATGCCGTGCAAAAGTTTAACTTCTATTTTCTTAGCTGGTTTAGATTTCAAATGATAATTCAGGAACGATTTGTACTTCATAGAAGAGGGAAAATATTTGAGTTGAAATATAATTCCTCAATCCAAAATTTTTTAAAGAAGTTATTTTACCAACCAAATAAAAAATATTAATACATTATCAATAAATTGTCATTTGACACTATTCTCAAGAATATTTTCTTAGGAAGAAACATTTCAATTTCAAATTAAAATCATTCAGAACTCTGATTTCAACAAACTTACAATCAAATTAACTGAATCAACGAGACGAACATAATGACATCGAAATTTATCCAATCTGAGTCAAATCAAAATTTATCAATTCTAAATTGGTTTAGGCCATAGCATGAGCTACAATAACGTTATTGCAGCTCATTACTATGGCCTAAGCCAATTATGTCTTGCTTGGCTCCCAACTACAACCTTTGTGTTCTACATGCATTATAACACCTATCAACTACAACCAATGGGACCAACTGTGGCCTACATGGCTCATAGCTAGCTCCCAACTTCAGCATCTACAACCTACTAACGTTATTACAACTCCTCGCTACGACCTATCTAGCCCACAGCTCATGTAACTCTCAACTTTGGCATTTGCGGCCTACTAACGCTATCACAACTCCCTAATATAACTGTTGTGGCTAACCAATACTCCTGAAGCTACTGCATACTTCATACATGACCTACTACTGCCACAGCTACGGAGGCAAGAAGTTATCATCGAGTTTTCAGTCCAAAATAACACTAAAAATTGAATCCTCTTTTCCCCTTTAGTAAAAGAGGGGTCTATTTTTGGGCTTTAGTAGAGGGAAAAATATTACATCAGGACTTCCAACATAGAGCTACGTTCGAAGTTCACTGATATACGAACACGTGAAGGTGATAGAAAAATAAAAAAAAAATTGTTTTAGCTCAGGAGAATATTCCTCTCGTGTTATTCCACATTATTCAAGTGTTATTATGGTGATATTCATGTGTTATTGTGTTCTAAGAATATTCTTGGTGTTGTAATAACACAATAACACATCAATACCATCACAATAACACCTGAATAACACGAAATAAGACAGGATGAATATTCTCCTTTGTTACCGGGTCGGATTACAGGAAAGCACGCATGTTTCCTTAAAGTCATGTATCCGCATATCGGTGGACTCCGAATGTAGCTCTACGTTAGGAGTCATGATGTAATATTTTTCCTTAGTAGAGGGGGTTATTGGTTCTTTGGTGAGTAACTTCTCTGGCCACCTGATCGATAACCCAGAGTGGTCACCCCTGATCATTTGAATTTTTAATGATTTGAGGGTCTAAATGACCTAAAAAGTTGTGTGATTCTAGGCTTTGTTGGATTCCTCTCGTCCAGACGGTCGATTTGACAAATAGTATTTCAAATTTAGAGTTTATTGACTATCCAATTAACTACGCAAAACTTTTAAATTTGGTTCCATGGCTGGCTTCGTGTTTGATCAGACTCATATTGGATCAATTTTGGTATCATTATGTTCTTTTTGTTAAAAATGTTAGCTTGACTATGAGCTTGCTAAAACTGGAGCTCTAACAGATCTTTCATTTAAATCAGAATATTTTAAGCTCAACTATACCTTAAGATTCTTGTCAAATGATAGAATGTCTTCATGACAACTAAAATTGTAAAATATTTCATCCTAAATAAATTTAAATTATAAAAACCTTACATCAAATTTTCAATAAAAATTCTTAAATCTTTTAATTAAATAGAAGATAAATTATAAAAGTATACCGCTTGAATATATGATGTGGGGAAATATTTTCTCACATAAAGAAATATTCTTCTTTTCTAACTACTAGGAGCCGGTAGGCATCCTTTCACTATCTCTAGATATATTGGCATCTAGCTAAGAAAAGAAAAATTAGTTCATTTGAGTGGACACTAGGGTGCACCAACAAAAGTAAATGAAATGACCAAAAACCTATTAAAGAATGAGACAAAAGTAGCTTTGTTTAGAGGTCCCATATTTAAGGTTTCTTATGTATAGACACGTAGAATTAGAAAAGAAAAATCTTGAAGATTTTTTTTTTATTTTAATCATCATTAAAATTTATCAAAGTTTTACCTATTTTATACATAATGATAAAAATGTAAGGGTTAATTATTTAAATATGACACTACTAATTTTTTATAACTTTTTAGAGATTTTTTTTTTAAATAATTTGTTAGTTTTATGTAATTTAATTTTTTGATTTATTCATAACAAATATCCCCATAAATCACAAGTCATTAGGTTGGGATATGGCCATAAACTATCAAGGGAAGAAAGATATCATATATTTTTGTCACTACTCATCTAAAATCCCAATTAAGTTATTATTTTGGGCACTACAACACTGGTCCTCATTAATAGTTGGTGGGGAGAAAAATAAGGTAAGGGGGGCACTAGAATAATAATAATTATTAATATTATTTTTCATGATGTAGGGTGAATTGTTTAAACTCCATTTGAGATTTTTCATCTTGTTATCAACAACTTTGGGGCGGAACTTACATTATTTCTTAAGGCGGACAAAAATCACAAGTTGTCTATTTTTTCTCAAGTATTGGGGAAAGATAAATATTAAACTTTACCATTTATATAAAGAAATTGCAAATTCTAAGGGTGCAGTTGCCCATCTTAGATATAACAGTTACTAGTCTTGAAATATGAGCATGACCATGGCAGCACCCATGGAAGCGCAAGTGAGCCAACATAATTGATTGAATGCATATAAACTTGGTTTTGAGTGGCCTAACCATCAATTGACACATATGTAATGCATTTGTTTGTATATTTATTCATTTATTAGTCTTTTTTTTTTCATTTATTAATCAATTTGGTCCATGATAGCTTAGTCCAATTCAAATCTAACTTTCTTATGTAAAATTTAATTCAAATTGATATGTTATGATTTCAATTTCTGTATTTGTATAGTTTGTATGGACCATTTTGTTAAATTCAATGACACGAGAGTGGAAACAGTTTGTTAAGGACCCGCAACCCAAACGTGACATGCCATCACCATATACATATTGTCTGATAGCCTTCTTGTCATGACTCCAAAAATAATAATAATTCACAAAAAAAAAGTAATTTTAGTTTTACAGAAACAATCCTTTTTTTTTTTGGCTTTAATCGCAACAAAGTTAAGGTCTATTAGCACAAATGTGTGTTGAATAGATGGAACGAAGAAAAACATGTATGATATTATTGTGCATGTTGTACATATTTGTGTATGTTGTACATGTAGGTTGGATGCATCCAGACTCCACATGTACTATTGTTACCCATAACTGGGCATGAAAAATAGTGATTTCATACTAGATATATTGTTTTAACTATCTGATGTTTGGGTTGCATAGTTTATTTTTAGTATAAGCAAGTCCAACAACATATATCTAGCATTTCCCTCCTTCAACTTCGATTTTTTCGATATGAAAGTAATTGATAAGCAAATAACATACGTATTGCCAAAAATGAAAAAAAACAGGGCACTCTCCTAAATAGTTTGGGTTGATCTTTATTTTTTAGATGTATTTTTTAAAATGTCTTCTTTTAAATATTTTTGGATAATATTTAATTTCTAAGCATTTTATTTACTCTCTCTCTCTCTCTCTCTCTCTCTCTATCTTTCTTTGTGAACCCGATGATACCAAAATTGATCTGATCCAAGTCAAATAAAGCACAAATCAAGTCATTAAACCACTTTTTGAAAGCTTTCTAGACACATTTGGAATGTGAAATATATGTCAAATCTGGAAATTTTATAGTTGAATCGAGCGACTCTACAAGACAAATTCAACGAGTCAAAGATCGCTAAATTTCGACACCGTTAAGACACTCAAATGTCCATCAATTATTGTCTAATCAAAGACTGTTTGATCAAAGTGATTTATATTTCTGAATTAATTGCACTTGAAACTCTATAAATAGAGGTCTCTGCCTCTCATGCGAGGGGAGGTAGAGAGCTTAAGAATTGAGGAAATGCTTAAAGCTGAGAAAGAGCTCAAGTCCAGTATCACTCCTGTCGTCGTTAACCACTGTCGACGGTCGTCGACAACCAATTGTCGGTCGCAGTAAATCGCTATCGTTGGTCGTTTGTTCATTGCAACAAGTTCATCTGCACGTCAACGTTGTAGTTTGGGAGACTTTATAACCCTTTCTAGGTGGGACAAGTGGTTTGTGATTTTTTCCTTTTACGGGTTTTCCATATAAAAACATCTAGTATCTCTACTGGTTGTTTTCTTTTATCCAAGTGTGTGCTGAATATTCATGCAATGCTAAGATAATAATTTATTGCTCTACTACCGTAAATCTTCTAGCACACATCAATCACAAAACAAAATATAATGAAAAATGAATAAAAATAATTAAAAATAATACAATATAACAAATACTAATCTAAATTATTAGAAGTTCACATCTGCAGTCACAATATAAATTCAAATGTTCCAAAAGTTAAAAAATACGTAAAAACTCCCAATCAATTTCCTCCACCTCAGCAACAAAACTCATCGACCGCTTACACCGGCAATCTACGTTGCTCTCCGTCAGAGGTGTTATATTGTCCTCAACTCTCTGCAGGCCATCATGCATATGAAGAAGCTATTCATTTAAAGTAGCGGCTTGCATGACAAGCTCCTAATTATCCTGTTGTAACGAGCCGTGCCACTCATAGAAGCAATTGAAGGGCGGGAATCTTGCCTCAGATGCTAATCCCTTTGCACCCAGATCGTAGAACCTCCCCTTCTTATTTCTTGCAGCTTGCGTCCTTAACTCAAAACCAGATTGTGCAATCGTATACTAGCTACCTCTGCTACTGACAGTGGTAAGGGTCTTGTTGGTCGTCTGCCTCCCTTGGAGCCGCTCGTAGTGCTCATACATAATTAAAACTAATGATTAATTAAAATTTTTAACATTAAGATCCAAAATAAATGTTGAATTTTTTTTTAACTTGCATTCACGCACCTGGAGTGTTCAGAGATCCACTATTGCGTCCTTGGGCGTCGATGCGTTCGAACATGCCACTCAACAGTGGAGTGATGACGGTCATACTTCTTAGCTCGCATAGTATAAAAAAATGATTAACACAGCATAATTACATCAACTATTGAAATTTTAAATATTTAAAGAATCTTACGAGCCTTCTATATACAGTGTTTTGGGTGGGGGGCTTGAACCTCCAATGTAAAGTGTAATGCTTGTGACCTCCATGGTCGCGAGGTTCTCTCGGTTCGAATGCTCTTCCTCTGATACTAGGGAGACGCCTAGAATGTGGTCAACTAATTCCGAAGCCCCTCCCACCAAGACGTGCCGCTCCCCTTTCCTGCGAGCTGTGGTGAACATGTCATCTGAATAGTATTGGGCAGTTGAGATTACCTCCTGCACAAATCCGTCAACACAATTCAAGAACTCATCTTTAAGTCATTTTCATCCTGAATATAATCCGTTATATATCTATGATCTCAAATTTTGAATATTCATCTACAAGATAGATTTAAAATTATGGATCAATAAAAAAAAAATTCTAGTTGTACGTACACTATGTATGTTATAAATATTTAGGGGTGTAAATGAGCAGAGCATGAATGAATCGAGCTCTTGTTCATGTTCGGCTCATTTGAAATTGTGTGTGTTCGAAATTGGCTCATGCTTGAAAATTTGTGTTCATGTTCGGTTTAATTTATTTGAATTTGGCTTGAATTGTTCATTTTAGCCAAAATTAACTAAATTTTATGGTTTGTTCGAACAAATTTGAAATTGTTCGCCTTGTTCCAATTAAACTCATTTAGCTCGATTTACCTCGAAAATGCTTTAAAAAGTATAGAACATAATAAAAAAACTTCAAAATTAAAAAAAAATGTGATGCATAGTAGACACTATCATGTATAGATTGCAAGAATAAAATGTGATGAGTTAAATAATCATAAAAATTTCCACACATTCTGAATTCTGAGAAACAAACATATCTTTAAGAAGTTAGCCAATACAATTTTCAGTTATAATAGAACGACAATCCGTTATAAAGTTGCAGACAATCAAAACCACAAAAGATAATTATAACCCAAACTAGATCCACAACAAAATCACAAAAAACACAAAGATTTAGAAATATAATATGCTAATAGCAAGTTAGCAATACTACATAAACTAATAACGGATCTAGATAATGCCCAGAAATGTAATTTAGAATCACTACTCTAAGAAAATAGGTTAAAATAAAAACATCATTCCTGCCTTTGCTCATCTGGACACCAAGTGAAGAGTGAGGTAAAAAGTCCTTCACAAACATAGTATAATCATAACTCCACTACTTTCTAGAGATGGGAAGTNATGCTCTAAAAAAATAGGTTAAAATAAAAAACATGAGTCCTGCCTTTGCTCATCTGGACACCAAGAGAAGAGTGAGGTAAAAAGTCCTTCACAAACATAGTATAATCATAACTCCACTACTTTCTAGAGATGGGAAGTTCCAAGCTTTCTAGGTTGGAATCCACATTTTGGAATAAGAATAATAAAAGACACAGTGATACATAGATCCATATCTCATAAGGAAAGGGGAGTAAGAACATCACATTTCAANTAATGTTAAAAATAATAATAATAAAAGACACAGTGATACATAGATCCATATCTCATAAGGAAAGGGTAGTAAGAACATCACATTTCAAAATACCTCTGGTTGGTTGTAAAATGAAGTAGTTTGTAAAATGAAGAGTGTGATCGATGGCTTCTTTGAAGCCTTTCTTCACTGAGTGATAAAGTAAAGTCACCTTGGTTGAAGCCCTAAGGATGGAAAGGAAGCAGTGTTGCAGCCTCGCCCCCTCATGATCTTGACACTACTCAACAAGAAAGAAAACAAGAGGGCAGTTGGCTTAGGTTTTGATATTTAGGGTTTATTAGTACATTTAGTTTTTTTTTTTTTTTTAATAGAATAAAATTAAGGATGGTTGATTTAATCTAATGGAGGTTAATTTCAATTTTTTAAAAATAAATAATTAAATTTAAATGCTTTATTATATTTTCAAACATATATTTTTCAATTAAATATAANAAAAATAAATAATTAAATTTAAATGCTTTATTATATTTTTAAACATATATTTTTCAATTAAATATAACATAAAATTTTAATATAAAAATATTATAGTTATATTATTTTATTTACTTATTTATTTCGAGTTAAAATGAGCCGAACACGATCAAACGAATGATAGTTCATGTTTGACTCGTTTATAAATAAAGCTAGAAAATCTTGTTCATGTCCGACTCGCTCATTTAACGAACAAATCGAACACNGACATAAAATTTTAATATAAAAATATTATAGTTATATTATTTTTATTTACTTATTTATTTCGAGCTAAAATGAGCCGAACACGATCAAACGAATGATAGTTCATGTTCGACTCGTTTATAAATAAAGCTAGAAAATCTTGTTCATGTCCGACTCGCTCATTTAACGAACGAATCGAACACGAATTACTTACTGTGCTAAACACTATTTGACGGCCTTATAGATATCTAACACCCAAAATAGAAACCACACATTTCCTATGTCATAGTAATACCTAAACTTCAGCTTTAACATAAAAACAAAATAATTCTTATGTATTACACAGCTAAACACCTAAACTTCAAATTATACTTACAAACCAAATAATTCTTATGTACTAAACACAGCAAAATCTTTTTCACACCAACTGTGGTCGGCCACATGAATTAATCATTTTTCTCTATCATGCCCCATTGAGTGTCATTTTTTTCTATGTAATTCTAATAGATTATGCCTAAATCTTCTTAGGTCTACCTTTACTATTCCTAGTAAGGTGATCAGATGGTCGACATTTAAGCTGCAAAAATAATTAAGACGACTCTTTCTATTTTTGTTTTCATGCACCAACCCTTTGTATGAATATATTCATTTCATTTTTTATCTGTAAGAGTAAAATCACCATCCACATAAGCCTTCTCATCTGGAGAACACTTTTTTTGATTTTATGTTTCTCTTTTATAGGCCAACATTCTTTCCCATAAAACATTGGAAGACTTACCTCCATCTTATCAAATTTTCCTTTTAAAGCATGGTTGGGACTTTTCAATCACAAAGTNCTATTTCTCTCTCTCTCTCTTTGTGAACCCGATGATACCAAAATTGATCTAATCCAAGTCAAATAAAGCACAAATCAAGTCATTAAACCACTTTTTGAAAGCTTTCTAGACACATTGGAATTTGAAATATATGTCAAATCCGAAAATTTTATAGTTGAATCGAGCAACTCGACAAGACAAATTCAACGAGTCAAACATCACTCAATTTCGACACCTTTAAGACACTCAAATGTCCATAAATCGTTGTCTGATCAAATAATGTTCGATCAAATTGATTTATATTTCTGTATTAATTGCACTTGGAACTTTATAAATATAAGCCTCTGCCTCTCATGCGAGGGAAAAATTATTCCATACGGATCGGTGTCCGCACGCAGCTTGTGTGCGGACACCGATCCGGACCGTAAATCACCTGATTTACGGTCCTGATGTATTTCGGTGGGCCCCACCTAAATTTTTTTTTTTTTTTTAAAACGGAAATAATCCTGACCGTAGATCACCGTGATCTACGGCCAAGATCGAACACCGTATGCAGAGATGCATGCGGTGTCCGCACGCAATAATCCCTCCATGCGAGGGGAGGTAGAGAGCTTGAGATTTGAGGAAATGCTTAAAGCTGAGAAAGAGCTCAAGTCCAGTATCACCCTGTCGTCGTTAACCACTGACGACGGTCTTCGACAACCAATTGTCGGTCATAGTAAATCGCTATCGTTGGTCGCTTATTCATTGCAACAAGTTCATTTGTACGTCAACTTTGTAGTTTGGGAGACTTTATAACCCTTCCAGGTGGGACAAGTGGTTCGTGATTTTTTTCCTTTTACGGGTTTTCCATGTAAAAACATATGATATCTCAACTGGTTGTTTTCTTTTATCCAAGTGTGTGTTGAATATTCATGTAATGCTAAGATAATAATCTATTGCTCTACTACCGTAAATCTTCTAGCACACATCAATCACAAAACAAAATATAATGACAAATGAATTAAAATAATTAAAAATAATACAATATAACAAATACTAATCTAAATTATTAGAAGTTCACATCAGCAGTCACAATATAAATTCAAATGTTCCAAAAGTGAAAAAATAAATAAAAACTCCCAATCAATTTCCTCCACCTCCTCAGCAACAAAACTCATTGACCGCTTACACCGGCAATCTATGTTGCTCTCCGTCAGATGCGTTATATTGTCATCAACTCTCTGCAGGCCATCATGCATATGAAGAAGCTCTTCATTTAAAGTAGCGGCTTGCATGGCAAGCTCCAAATTATTCTGTTGCGACGAGCTCGTGCCACTCATAGAAGCAATTGAAGGGCATGAATCTTGCCTCAAATGCTAATCCATTTGCACCCAGGTTGTAGAATCTCCCCTTCTTATTTCCCGCAACTTGCGAACATAACTCAAAACCAGATTGTGCAGTCGTATACTAGCTAACTCTGCTGTTGACGGTGGTAAGGGCCTGGTTGGTCATCTGCCTCTCTTGGAGCGGCTCGTACTCCTCATACATAATTAAAACTAATGATTAATTGACATTTTTAACATTAAGAGCCAAAATAAATGTTGAATTTTTTTTTTTTAACTTACATTCACACACCCGGAGTGTTCAGAGATACACTACTGCGTCCTTGGGCGTCGATGCGTTCGAACATGCCACTAAACAGTGGAAGGCTGACGGTCATACTTCTTAGCCCGCGTAGTATAAGAAAATGATTAACACCGCATAATTACATCAACTATTAGAATTTTGAATATTTAAAGAATCTTACGAGCCTCCTATATACAGTGTTCCAGGTGGGGGGTCGAGCCTCCAATGTAAAGTGTGATGCTTGTGACCTTCATGGTCGCGAGGTTCTCTCGGTTCATCTGCTCTTCCTCTGATACTAGGGAGACGCCTAGAATGTGGTCAACTAATTCCAAATCCCCTCCCACCAAGACGAGCAGCTCCCCTTTCTTGCAAGCTGCGGTGAACATGTCACCTAAATAGTATTGGGCAGTTGAGATGCCTCCTGCACAAATTCGTCAACACAATTCAAGAACTCATCATTAAGTCATTTTCATCCTGAATATAGTCCGTTATATATCTATGATCTCAAATTTTGAATATTCATCTACAACATAGATATAAAATTATGGATCAATACAAAAAAATTCTAGTTGTACGTACACTATGTATGTTATAAATATATAGGGGTGTAAATGAGCCGAGCATGAATGAATCGAGCTCTTGTTCATGTTCGGCTCATTTGAAATTGTGTGTGTTCGAAATTGGCTCATGCTTGAAAATTTGTGTTCATGTTCGGTTTAATTTATTTGAATTTGGCTTGAATTGTTCATTTTAGCTCGAAATTAACTAAATTTTATGGTTTGTTCGAACAAGTTTGAAATTGTTCGCTTTGTTCGAATTAAACTCATTTAGCTCGATTTACCTCGAAAATGCTTTAAAAAGTATAGAACATAATAAAAAAACTTCAAAATTAAAAAAAAATGTGATGCATGGTAGACACTATCATGTATAGATTGCAAGAATAAAATGTGATGAGTTAAATGATCATAAAAATTTCCACACATTCTGAATTCTGAGAAACAAACATATCTTTAAGAAGTTATAATAGAATGACAATCGGTTATAAAGTTGCAGACAATCGAAACCACAAAAGATAATTATAATTCAAACTAGATCCGCAACAATATCACAAAAAACACAAAGATTTAGAAATATAATATGCTAATAGCAAGTTAGCAATACTACATAAACTAATAANTTAAACACAGCAAAATCTTTTTCACACCATTTGGGGTCGGCCACATGAATTAATCATTTTTCTCTATCATGCCCCATTGAGTGTCATTTTTTTCTATGTAATTCTAATAGATTATGCCTAAATTTTCTTAGGTCTACCTTTACCATTCCTAGTAAGGTGATTAGATGGTCGACATTTAAGCTGCAAAAATAACCAAGACGAGTCTTTCTATTATTGTTTTCATACACCAACCCTTTGTATGAATATATTCATTTCATTTTTTATCTGTAAGTCTAAAATCATCATCCACATAAGCCTTCTCATCTCGAGAACACTTTATTTGATTTTATGTTTCTCTTTTATAGGCCAACGTTCTTTCCCATAAAACATTGGAAGACTTACCTCCATCTTATCAAATTTTCCTTTTAAAGCATAGTCGGGACTTTTCAATCACAAAGTAGGCCCATTACTTTCCTCCAAGTCTACCATCTAACTTGAATTGGACTAATANTTAATTCTTATAGATTATGCCTAAATCTTCTTAGGTCTACCTTTACCATTCCTAGTAAGGTGATCAGATGGTCGACATTTAAGCTGCAAAAATAACTAAGACGACTCTTTCTATTATTGTTTTCATACACCAACCATTTGTATGAATATATTCATTTCATTTTTTATCTGTAAGTGTAAAATCACCATCTACATAAGCCTTCTCATCTCGAGAACACTTTATTTGATTTTATGTTTCTCTTTTATAGGCCAACATTCTTTCCCATAAAGCATTGGAAGACTTACCTCCATCTTATCAAATTTTCCTTTTAAAGCATGGTTGGGACTTTTCAATCACAAAGTAGGCCCATTACTTTCCTCCAAGTCTACCATCTAACTTGCATTGGACTAATAATATCCCCCACCTAGCTAGATAAAATATTTTACTTTGAACAATATACCCAAAATTTCAAAAGCATTAATTCATAACAAAATCATCACATGAATGATAATCAATATGAACAAACCATCTAGAACAACATTCTCTAACCTTTTCAACTATAGGAGCAACACAAACCCCTTCACTAAACGTTAAGGCACTCATCCACCAAAGCATTCACATCTCAACAAAATATAACTTAATTTTATTATTCTCTTTTCATTTACTGGAGCAACACTTATCTACCACACATAAACATTATTTTTCACCCTAGATACACAAATAGTATGCATCACATGTCTAACACCTAAATGACTGAATATCACCTATAAAATAGAACAAATCATATGCATTTCAAACCAAACTTCAAAATATCAGTTTTTATACACTTTATAATGAAAAAAAATGAATATCTCGTGTGAAGGAGTGAGACATGAGAGGAGAAAATTATACCTTATGTTCAGAGAGGAGATGAGGTCGCCGAAGTCTCGAGTTCACAGGTGGAATGCACCTAGGAACGTCGAAGAAGAAGAGTAGTGGAGATCGCACGCAGATGCTTCGGAGCGAACGAGCCGAAAGTAGAAGAAATAACATGAGAGTCTGTCACACGGGATAGGTATATTAGGGGCTTTGCATATGATTTCCATCGTATTTGCATCAGAAATTATCAATGAAATTGAATATAATTATTGTGTGGACAAACTGATGCAGATTCGATGGAAACATCGAAGCACATCTAACGGCATTTAATAGCGTCCAAGTTCACTGCAAATCTCACACAAATCGATGGTAATATTTGCGTTGAAAAAATTCTGACTCTAATCATCACCTTTCCTGTAGTGAAGAATAACGATTTTTTATCGTTTCAAATTGCAACTTGTCTCTGGAGGCTCGACGAACATAATTTTAAAAAAATATATTGATCAACGTTGTCGCTGTTTCAAACATAGCTTCCCACTGTAGTATTTTGAAAATTAAGAAAATATAAACCACAATTTTGTCAAAGGCNTAAAAAATATATTGATCAACATTGTCGCTGTTTCAAATATAGCTTCCCAGTGTAGTATTTTGAAAATTAAGAAAATATAAACCACAATTTTGTCAAAGGCCACAAAATGTAGGGTGACACCGCACTGCTCCCCTAAACACACCCTAAGTTGACCACCCTTTGTCTTTAAACTTTGAATACCACGAAACACCTACTAAAACTTGACATATGTTGATCGTTGGCAACTAACATGCAATTTTAGGGTTTATTTGGGGTAGTTACAGATTATTAATAAATAAATGTGAAGCTACTAAAAAATAATCTGATGTTCAAAAAGTTGCAGTGATAATTATAATTTTGTTTTTAAAATGTCAAATTATATGTAGAAAGCTGCCACTGCATCTTACCGAACCGGTGGGAAAATTCAAATTTTAGCGGCATCTTTTTAAAAAAAAATTGTCAAAATACAGTTTGCCCAAATAAAAAAAATTACGGTACGACATCGCACTGCACCGCACCATAACCCCAAACAAACCCTTAATCTTGAAAGTCATTTTATTAGGAGGACACCCCAACGTCTAATTCTCATTCTAGGACACCCCGATTGACTTTCCACTATCACCCAATCACTCCATCCTCCACTAACTATAGTCTCATTCATCACTTTATGACATCTCACACGATTTAAGTATGCATTGTGTTTATGCTTACGAGAAAAATATGTTAATCTACCGGCTGCATTAATGAAATCATTTCAACTCTACAAAATATTACAATTTTTTTCCTTGCAAAATCATATATATATAAAGGTTTTCTTGTCTCATGCATGACACTCTAAATTTATTTGAGGGTACACCTGTAAGATACTAAATTGTCTCGGTAATCACCATTTTTTTCTTGCACGATCGAACGATACACGTGTACGTACATGCATGTAATCACCACTTCTCTGTTTTTAATTAACCGATTTCGTAGCTGATGATTTCACACAATTACTATTAAACTCTTGCACGATAATATGTATTTATTCGCCATTAAATGGCTAAATAATAAGTTTTTCATACTAATTACGTAATTAAGAGTGAGAACTTGAAGAACAATTCTTCTACGTGGCAATATTACTTCGTCCGATGGACAATGCGCAGTAGAGACGAAACTACTTCGCTGAATTCAGGTTGGAGCTATGTCGCATAATATGAATTAAAGATTGGTAAATATTATTGTTCAGCTTACATCATCAGCGTTATAGTCAACAGATATTATTTTGTCGTCATTAATGCAGTGATGTGTAGCTTATAGTTGGGGGGATGGTGCCATTAATTATAATCAATTTGTTATGATTCTTATTCTTGTCTTTATACAAATATATATTATGCTACTGAGATATATATTATGTTAGTGAGTTGGTGCATAGGCGATTGCCGTTACGTAGTCATGTGTACAACTGAAATATCTTCATAGATATTTATCTCAGTTGAATCAAATAGTTATAATCTTATTGTTTTTAATTTTTATAATTTTTTTTTTTTTTTTTAATTTTTGGCTTTTTTTTTCTCACTCGTGAATTCTAAAGAGATTGTGTTCTTTGTTGTATGTTTTCTTAGTCATCAAGAGAATGCCATTTATTTTTGTGCATGAGATGTTATAAATGAGAGAAGGGTTTAACTTTTAAATGACTCACTTGCAATGAGATGATGATGGATATTTATGATGCAAAACATTAGATTGCTTGTGATCGTTAAAGTAAAGAGTGAAATCAGGTCAAATTGGAATTATTGCGATCGGGACTGATCAAATTTTATGTGGGCTTATGCAAGTGCATGTATCGTGTAAGTAATATAAGGAAAATGATTTTGAAATCGTTCCACGGAAAATGAGATGATAAAAAATTGAAGTCAAATATACTAACTTCATAAATCCTAATTTCTTAATAATTAATTTTTTATTATTTTTCTTTCTATTGACTTTCAAATGTGATTGAAGCTTCCTATAAATTCTTTATTCATAAAATCAATGCGGTGTAAATATTTTAAATAATTTAAGTTATTAATCGAGAGCAATACTAGTTTTAGGTATCTATTGATAGCAACAAAAACAATTATTTTCAAAACACCAAGTCATATGTCTATGGTAATATGCATTTTAAAAATGGAATATACACATATTCCTACTCATTACAAAGATTTAAGTAGAAGATGTCTATTTTTCTAAATCTACATTATTGTGAATCTCCAAGTGTAGGTAAGGACTGTCGATATCTCAAATTCACATGAAGTTCTAAGCAAAAGTATGACCACTATTAACTGATAAATGTAGTAGGTGATTCATAAAGAACTTTTTAAAAGTCTAAAATTATTAAACCAAATGCAAATTAAAAAGTAATTTTAATAAACTTGAAATCCATATAAGAATTAGAAAGTTTAGCCTATGAAGAGAATATAATAAAGCAATACAATTATATTCAATCCAAGATATGAAAGTGTGTTTGCAAAGTTTAATTCAAGAAAGAACATAAATTCAAATGATAAAACCCGGAGATGCTAGAAACCCCCAAGCTTTCCACTAGATTCCTTTCCTAACTCCACCAACACAAGCAATAGTTCACTTACTCTTAAATAAAAGTCCTGCCACTAGGCACTCACTCTAGATACTCAAAGGCTCTTGCCATAAAAATCTTTTATAGACTCTCCAGCACCCCTTTTTAATAATACATACATATATAATTGCTCCCACTCCAAAATATTTAAAATATATTATTTATATAATTATATAATTATATATATATATATAATCCAAATTTAAATCATAATCCAACACCCCAAATCTATTTTTCTAATTAATTTTATAGAACCAATTTTGAGTCGAACACAGGCTGAACACGACAAGAATATTCAAATCAAATTAAACATGAACACAATGTTCACGAGTCATTTTCGAATAAGAGAAGGTTTCAAACACGAGGAATTTCGAAGGAGTCAAACACTAGCCAAGTCTGAGCTCGCCCAAACTCGGCTTGTTTGCAACCCTAGTTACAACTAATAAAATACAAAGAGAAAAATAACAAAGGACCAAGATCAAGATGAATAGAAATAACAAATTAAAGCAGCCAACGGTAAAACAAAATCAACAGCGGGGTATAGGAATGGTATTAGCAGTTGTAGCAAAATGAAAAAAATAAAACAATAAATATAATAAACAACATAAGCTAAAACTGTGGCAGAGACATGGGATCAAAGGCAGTTCAACATCAATAGCACACTCATTGTGTGTACAGCGGGCGCACATGTGGACTGTGGTATATGGGTGCACCTCAATATCATTTCAATATCACTCCAATAGAATGCCAGTACCAACGATCCGCATCTATCCCACACGCTCGCAATACTTGTCACTAGAATTGGCACAATATCTATTAAGAATGTGAGAAAAATATAAGCCAGGTATTATCGATTGGCGTACTAATGAAGTGCTGAGCTGGAGGACAACTAATGAAAGCGTGGGAATCCTTCGTTGCCCAAAATGTCCAAGAAGATCCCTACAAAAGTTAGTTGTATGCATGCTAAATGCAAAACTTAATCTAATAAAATTGAATACTCTCACTTTAAAGGCTAATATAATAAATCTCAAATTAGTGGCAAAAGATTCCCAGCATAATAAACATACCCATGACATTGTGTAAGCTATTTCACTAGACTTATGTAGCCCGAGCACTAGATCAAGATATAGATAGGTCCTCAAAGCCAATTCGGCTAAGTCTGGTTCAACCCACATGAGCCGGAGCACCATGTCAAGCTTGGTCGGGAGCATCTAGCAAAAAGGTGAGGCAATGTGAGTTGCTTTGCTACCAATTCCTCACACTTAAGAGGGACTTCCTTGACTCCATCTTTTCTTCCTTTTTCTTATCCTATTCCAGCCTAGGGCATGGTCATGTGCATATGTGGATTCAACATATATAACTACATTAATATAAAATAATTTACCAAGCTTTTAATAATGAACATGAAGAATTGCATTTAATGTAAATTTAAAGTTATGGATAAATCCAAAAATTTTTTTGTAGAAGAAAATGGAATTACTTAATTGTTACCAAGTTGAATGCTATATTGGGAGACGTTATAGTTGTTCTACTTTCTTTTTATCCTCTCTATCATAGGAGTTATAATGAGGTTATTCATAATGATGAGCAAAAGTTTTTTTTATTTTTATTTTTATTTTTATATTTGCTAGAATCATTGCAAGAAAGTCATAGATTGTAGACGACAAATCAGTATGTAATAAATGATTTTCGATCGAAAAAATTGATTACCGACCGATTTGTAACCAATTTTTGACAATTAATAAAGCTTTTATTGCAAACGTTGTGGCGACTGAATAATTCAGTCTTTGTATGTTAAGAACTGAACTATCAATCACTAATATTTACCAACAAATTAGGGATTGAAATTCAATCATTAACTATGTATTAGAATAATGACTGAAATTTTGGTAGCAAAAGTACCAACATAATTACTTATGGATCAGTAACTGGTTTAGTGACCCAAAAGAGACTTGAAAATTCTCCAAGTAAGGGAAAGGATAGGTGTAGATAGAATTGTACTTACCGACAATAAAATAACAAAATAGTGACTCAAAATCTTATAATATCTCATAGTTACATAATTTGATCTAATATTGACAATTAATTTGAATGAAAATATAGTGAGCAGAACAAATCATTAAGTAATAATCCAGTACATATAGTTCACAATATAAATGAGATATTCCTACACATGCATGAAAAAAAAAGAAGTAACTATGTTGGTCCTCCTCGCCCTCATTGTAAGTAACTTTCCACGATGTGACTGATGCTACAATTGTGCAACGGTAGCCTGGAGCCTCTCGACCTTATCATTCATGACTTCCTCGATCTCCTTCATCCTGGAATCCAATTGACGCACAATATCATAGCTGCCTCGCAACTCCTTGGTCAATGAGACCACGTGCCTGGAGAATTTTTCATGAATCGATGTAGATCTCTTGCCGAAATTGGAGTGTTGCGCCTCACATAGAAATACATGTGCTCCGATTCTATTGATCCTCCCATTCTTCTTCCCCTAGCCTTTTTCTTTTAGATCTCAAAGACACAATGGTCAGAATGACCACTGGAGCCACTAGCACCTTCTTGCCTCTAACTCCAAGACATCGTCAGGCGTTCATAATTATCCTAAAATGATTATTAAGGATAAACAATATCAAAATATGACTGTAGATAAGTTACACATAAATTTACGTGAACATGGCGACATCGATGGAGACATCTCTTATCTACCCATTGAATCTGTTTGATATTGATGTGTACGTGTGCGCAACTCAGTGACGTTGGACTCTCGAGCTAGCTCGAAACTCAGTTAAAATAAGATAAGGATAGAAAATATAAAATATGCAAATTAGTTTATTCATAGCCTCATATTGTGCTTGGTATGGGGGAATCAAGCCGCCATAGTGTAAGGAGACACCTAAGCCGACATATCTCTCTTTCTAACACATGCAGAAATAGACTGTGCTCTGGTCAGCCAGCCCAAACATCCTCACCTATCCAGATAGGCGTCTTCTACTTCTTCTTGATAGCAATGAACTTATTCTTTAGGTGGTCCTTGCCTTGATTGTCAAAGTTTCACTAGATCTGTTGATGATGTTAAGCATCCCCCTAGAAGTCCTACAAAAAAAAAAAAAGCAAATAATGTTTTCATTACAAAAAATATTTTAAGTTTTTAAATGTAATTAAAATTTATTTAACATTGTCAAAAACTCTCTAAACCACATATACAGAACCTCGATCGAGATCTTCAGCCATGATATGTACGGAGCACTGTACTTACCCTTTATAATCCTTGCAATCCTATGGATGGAAAAATGCTTGAAGAAAAGTAATTTTAGCTAAATAATATTATGAAAAGTTAACTTTGATTATTGCAACTACTTTTACTCATGAATTTTCAGTCGGCTTGATGTATATCCGTTCTGAGATGTCCATAGAATACTTGACAGGAGTGGAGGGGTGTGCTTTGAAGGAGGACGGAGGTGGAGCAATGAAAGTAATATGTTCGGGAGAGAGCAATTAGGCCTAATGGGGTATGAGAGGTGGAGCAATGGGCCTAACGGGTACATAAGATGGAGCGATGGGTTGGAGGGGTACATGGGATGGAGCAAAAGGCGTGACAAATAGTGTTGTTGCGCTCAAAATGGAAATTATCACATCGATGTTTTTCTCTAATGTTGGTCGTTAAGCTGATGTGTGTAAAATATGTAACATATTTTCTTATATTTTACAACATTTTTCATACTACTTGCATCATATTTATGATTTTCCAAGTATTTTTATTTATAATTGCAGGCTATAGGTTTTATCAAGTGCTTAAGGATGCATATGAGTAGATACATAGAGGTAACACAATTCCCTTCCAAAAGAGCCTTGGGGCTACCCAAAACGTGTTTATTTGCCTCCCACGCCACTTGTATATGCACATAACCGAGAGAGTGGTGCCAGGAGCCACACTCAAGGCCCATCGAACTAAGCAATCAAAACCTTGGCACCACTTTATGGCCCCTAGGAGTCTCTAGGGGAGTGAAAAGTATCACAAATCGAGCCAAAGAGGCACTCCAAGGTAGAACTTTGGTGTCACTTAATTGCTTCGAGAGTTATGACGGTTCTATTTGACATGGCAGCTTCGTGTGGCATCAAAGGGCTTAAAGGGGAGATTTTGAAGTCTAAGGGATTTCTCGTGGTCTCTATTTTGGTCTCACGGGGTGCAAAAGTGTGAGAGTGAGAGAGAGATTGTGAGGGTGAGTGTATGAGAAAATTGCCGAGATAAGTAGCACTCTATTCTTATAGATTTATGTATCTCACACCTAAACGTCCATATTTACATGCATGGTACTTTACCTCTTTATGAAAAGATGGATGTGATCATTAAAAAGTTTTGATGTAAACAAAATGAGTGATAAGCGTGCAAAAATGGAAGTTTTAGTGTGAGATACGTGAATCCAAAATTGNGCCCCCTTTTTTTATTGAGTTTAAGATCATCATTAATGGCAACTACGTAGCGTTAAGTTATTCAAGTGAGTATTACCCATGGCCTCTAGCATCTTCGAAAGATATGGTCGGCCTTCCCATTCTAAGTGATTTGGTCTTCTCCCATGCTAACAATAACAGCAAAAATTAAACTGATGACACTGACGAAATAACCTAATAAGTGAAGAGAAAGAAACAAAATTCATATAGAGACACTCACATGACTTACTGGTCCCAAAAGTTAGTGAGGGACCCTCCCAAATAAATAGAAGAGAATCAGTAACTTGTATAAAAAATACAACAATATTTATCGTTTTAACTTTAATAACTTCAGTGTTTAAACTCATCAAAACCCATGCATTGCTTTAGATTTTGGATGCGGTTAATAGATTTGAGCTTTCTATGATTAAATAAACCAATTAATAATAAATAATTATGATTTGCGGTGGCAGGTTAATGAATTATCGTATTTATTTTGCACGAGAATTCAACGCACTCAAATAATAGAAAATCCGAAAAGTAAAAAAATCACGGAGTTTTGCTTAGTCAAAACATTCCACCATAACTGATGATTATAAGCACAGTTCCTTTTCACACAACCGGAAATTACTACATATTTTTTCACGATACATTACTTATTGCATAATTGAACTTTAAATATTTTTTTGCTCAAAAACTTGTTCTGAGATTTGTGCTACGCTTCGAGATATATGTCGGCTGATGAAAATTTATGGATGGCGTATCAAATATGTAAAACATAATTTTTGTAAACGCCTTCAGTTTGTTTTTCCATTTGACCATAAACAACCTCATAAAACAGCAAAGCAAGTCCAACTTTAACTTTGCTTGTAGTGGGAAAGGAACTTCAACAATTTGCTTTCGTTTCAAATCCTAAATTAGAAATAAAATACTACAATCCATTCATTGATTGCAAACTTGCATTGAACGTGTCCTCTGCATACTCGGATAATCGGATTTGTAGTGTAGAGAAAACATTATGTCCGGTAAATCAAAAATGCAAACCCGATAGATTGCACTAATTCGGGCGTTCAACGATTTTGGTAGCATAACAGTTGGAAATAAGAAAGAACTTTAAAATATTAGACTAGAGTCCTCACCCTAATATCAGCATAACCTTTACTCATATCTAATTTTATGCAAACTAACTACTTTAATGAGATTTCAATGCCTGAAATTTTAGTTCATACCTATTAGTGAGAAGTGAATGATAAAAATANTTTCTATTGAGTTTAGGATCATCATTAATGGCAACTACATAGCGTTACGTTACTCAAGTGAGTCTTGCCATTGGCCTCCAGCATCTTTGAAAGATGTGGTCGGCCTTCCCATTCTAAGTGATTTGGTCTTCTCCCAAGCTAACAATAACAGCAAAAATTAAACTGATGACACTGACGAAATAACCTAATAAGCGAAGAGAAAGAAACAAAATTCATATAGAGACACTGACATGACTTACTGGTCCCAAAAGTTAGTGAGGGACCCTCCCAAATAAATAGAAGAGAATCAGTAACTTGTATAAAAAATACAACAATATTTATCGTCTTAACTTTAATAACTTCAGTGTTTTAACTCATCAAAACCCATGCATTGGGTAATAGAATTGAGCTTTCTATGATTAAATAAACTAATTAATAATAAATAATTAAGATTTGCGGTGACAGGTTNCTTTAACTTTAATAACTTCAGTGTTTTAACTCATCGAAACCCATGCATTGCTTTAGATTTTGGATAAGGTTAATAGAATTGAGCTTTCTATGATTAAATAAACTAATTAATAATAAATAATTAAGATTTGCGGTGACAGGTTAATGAATTATCGTATTTATCTTGCACGAGAATTCAACGCAGACATAAATAATAGAAAATCCGAAAAGTAAAAGAATCACGAAGTTTAGCTTAGTCAAAACAATTCACCATAACAGATGATTACAAGCACAGTTCCTTATCACACAATCGGAAATTACTACATATTTTTTCACGATACATTACTTCTTGCACGATTGAACTTTGTATATTTTTTGCTAAAAAATTTGTTCTGAGATTTGTGCAACGCTTCGAGATATATGTCGGCTGATGAAAATTTATTGATGGCGTATCAAATATGTAAAACATAATTTTTGTAAATGCCTTCAGTTTGTTTTTCCATTTGACCATAAACAACCTCATAAAACAGNCAAATAATAGAAAATCCGAAAAGTAAAAGAATCACGAAGTTTAGCTTAGTCAAAACAATCCACCATAACAGATGATTGCAAGCACAGTTCCTTATCACACAACCGGAAATTACTACATATTTTTTCACGATACATTACTTATTGCACGATTGAACTTTGTATATTTTTTGCTCAAAAATTTGTTCTGAGATTTTTGCAACACTTCGAGATTTATGTCGGCTGATGAAAATTTATAGCTGGCGTATCAAACATGTAAAACATAATTTTTGTAAATGCCTTCAGTTTGTTTTTCCATTTGACCATAAACAACCTCATAAAACAGCAAAGCAAGTCCAACTTTAACTTTGCTTGTAGTGGGAAAGGAACTTCAACAATTTGCTTTCGTTTCAAATCCTAAATTAGAAATAAAATACTACAATCCATTCATTGATTGCAAACTTGCATTGAACGCGTCCTCTGCATACTCAGATACTCGGATTTGTAGTGTAGAGAAAATATTATGTCTGGTAAATAAAAAATGCAGACCGGATAGATTGCACCAATTCGGGCATTCAACGACATTCTGCAATCAACACCATCACCTGCAAGTCGGTCATGCGAATATAATATTTTTTGGTAGCATAATAGTTGGAAATAAAAGAACTTTAAAATATTAGATTAGAGTCCTCACCCTAATATCAGCATAACCTTTACTCATATCTAATTTTATGCAAACTCACTACTTTAATGAGATTTCAATGCCTGAAATTNATCTACATACTCGGATACTCGGATTTGTAGTGTAGAGAAAATATTATGTCCGGTAAATCAAAAATGCAGACCCGATAGATTGCACTAATTCGGGCGTTCAACGACATGTTGCAATTCACACCATCAACTGCAAGTTAGACATTCTAATATAATATTTTTTTGGTAGCATAACAGTTGGAAATAAAAAGAACTTTAAAATATTAGACTAGAGTCCTCACCCTAATGTCAGCATAACCTTTACTCATATCTAATTTTATGCAAACTCACTACTTTAATGAGATTTCAATGCCTGAAATTTTAGTTCATACCTATTAGTGAGAAATGAGTGATAAAAATATGGGAAATATGTAAATGAAAATGTGCACGAAATAAATAAGTTACATTTATGATATGAACACAAGTCTCCCTTAATGTTTTATGAATTTTAGAGGGAGACTTTTGTGATCTTTTTGTTATTGCTGGTGGAAGTTTTATAAGAACACGTAACCTTTATTGCATATTGCTCACGTGCTCAAGAGCATTATTATTATTATTATTATTTTTATTTTGTGCTCAAGAGCGTATTTAATTTTTACTTTTATATACTCATGAGGATTTGTGGGGGCAAATTTTTGGGGATATTTTTATTTTGTGCTATATTGTTAATATATTTTACAAAAAAAATAGGGAGATTTACTTAAACATCACTTATATTTTATTTATTTATATATTAACACTTAAACTTTAATTTTTTAAAAAAGAAAATTGGTATTTAGCGATGGCTCAAATACCGATTTCTCATGTGCTAAGCTCTATGATGAGAGCTCGCGTCATTTGTCTAAATATTCGAGAACCTAGCGTCACTAGGAAATGAAACATGTGATCTAAGGGGACTTAAAAGTGAAATCTGCCTACCAACAGATCACGGCTTGCGGCACACTTGATCTTTAATTATATATATGCCAACTTTCATGAAAGGTTATATTTTATCTTTTAAAATTAAAAAACTTTCCACCCACTTCTTATGTTTCTATAGATCTCACTGCTAAACTTTCTTTTTCTACACTGATGCTACATATATTACATCAAAAGTACTATTATTTTAACTTAGGAAAATAAGATATATATATTTTTGCATTGAAAAGATGCTGTGTATGTGAAAATTGAAGTTTGGGTTTAGGATATGTAAATACATAAGAATTGAGTGGTATATATGTAAATCTTCCCAATTAAAACAGTGATCGTTTTGATATGCTAAGAATGATTTGATGGGAATAAATGTAGAAAGTAAAAATTAGTATTTCATATGTAAATGCATAAATGTAACTGCCCAAAAAAATATCCTTTAAAGAAAAATTAAATCAATTAACATGACGTGATGTATTTCATAATCTAGTGAGCCCGGACAAAATTACGCTTTCGAGGAAACAGATGAGGGCTAGGGTTAGAATAAATTTGTCTAAATGAATATAAGAAAATGAAGCTAAGCTAAATAAAATCAATCTTGAGGCGCAATGAATAAATTTCTTCATCCGGCATAAATTTTTAGGCATATCACAAATCTCAAGATAATTTTTTAATAACAAATATTCTAACCCTGATTAAAAATCACGAGAACTTAAATTTTATCAGGCTTACAGTCAAATTAACCGGTTCAATGAGACGGACCCAATGATACCAAAATTGATCCAATCCAAGTGAAATTAGCATAGATCAAATCGTTAAACAACTTTTAGAAGCTCTTAGTGCATAATTAGAAGATTAAATGGATTTCAAATCTAACGAGCTTATATTCAAATTTAGTGCTCGATAGGACAGATCCAGAGAGTCCAAGATTATTAAATTCCGACATCATTAAGACATTTAAATATGCATAGAACACCATCAGATCGAGAGAATCTCCACAGATCGTTTGATCATAGTGGTCTAGATTCTTCTCTTATTTGCAACATAAACTCTATTGATAGAGTCTTTCCCTCTTCTTAAGTGAGTACCTAGACCTTGAGCCAGAAGAAGATCGAAGCTTGGAGAATTAGCTGAAGTCCAGCATCGCTTATGTACTGAAGAGTCGAAGAATATCTCTAGCTTCTACAACAACCAAACATCATCAACTAGCACATGTTAACTACCATCAACCATCATCAACCGGTCTCTACTCGTTGCAGTGAAGCTTCGTACGGAGTCGAGACTTGTGTTGCAGAGTGGAAGTAACAAACAACGCCGCAGAATCATGAAGTGTCCTACGAAGAAGTATGTTATCCTAAACATCTTGCTAGCCTTAAAAACGGTGTATCGCAGTAACTACTCCTCACTGTGACTGCTCCATACCATAGGGCAATGAGCTCTTATGTATACGATCGTTGTAACTTGAGAAACCGTGTAACCATTTCTCGCTCGTGGGACAAAGTTCTGTATGTATAATCACCAACTCATAGTGAATCATTCAACTTGGATTGACTCTATGGTTTTGCCCTTTCCGGGTTTTCCACGTAAAATTTTTTGATATTCCTACTTATCACTTTTATTACGTAAGTGTGTGTTGGATTCGCGTGCAACACTAAGACTATAATTCATCACTTTATCATTGGGAATTCTCTAGCATGCTTTCATATTGTAACTTAGGTTAATTTAATTTAACTGAGTGTAACTTGAAGGATTCAACTCTGGATAAAACGGATTAAAACTAATGCAATTACATGATATATATTCATTCAAACAATCAAAACCAGAAAAAAAATTTTAAAATTTATAACATATAGTCCTTTTTTACTCACTCTAAATAGAATTAAAACTATCATTAAAAACAGCAGAGTCTGGAAATATAATATTTTATGATATAATTTTGAACTCAAATAAAAGAAATTTTCAAACCAAATAATTCAATTTTATTTTGTGCATGATATGGTATACACTTTTGTTTAGTACCAAAATAAATAAACAAATTAAATTTTTGTAGGTGATTCTGTTTGCTTTTTAAGTTACTGTTCCGGATATTTATTTAAATTATTAAATTATTTGGTTTTAAGCCATTGGTTATTGACTCGAAATAATTGATAAAATCAAAGGGCATTTACATACAAGCCACACAATTCTTATGTGTTAACACATCTTTTTTTTTTTTCAAAAAGGAATGACCAGAGGCTATTATATAAGCCTCGGTCATCCCCAATGTGCCTAACAGTTCGAGTACCACACACTCCACCGGGAGGAATCGAACACCAGACCAGATAGGACTTATAACCGACAAACAGATCATCTAATACTCAAAACTTCATATTTACATGCATAACACTCAACTCTTCTAATATTACATTAAAAAAAAACATCGCAATTATTTACATTTGAAAAGTAAATACGTCTTTAAATGCATAACTTTATGACACCATACAAAGCATAAATATGAAAATTTAAGTTTCAGACAAGTAAATACAAATGACTTGTGTGACATGGTATGTAATTTTCTTAAAATCAAATCAGTAACCTCAACTATTTATGACTTCTCTCATGAAACTAAGAAGCAGTCGGCTAGTGGTGTGCATCTCATGAAAATTAGCAATCAGTCGTTCATGCAACGTGCACTTATGGGGAATTANGACTTAGGAAAATAAGATATATTTTTTATGCATGGAAAAGATGGTGTATGTGAAAATTAAAGTTTGGCTCTAGGATATGTAAATATATAAGAATTGAGTGGTATATATGTAAATCTTCCCAATTAAAACAGTGGTCATTTTGATATGCTAAGAATGATTTGATGGGAATGAATATAGCAAGTAAAAATTAGTATTTCATATGTAAATACATAAATGTAACTTATGTAACTGCCACAAAAAAATATCCTTTAAAGAAAAATTAAATCAATTAACATGACGTGATGTATTTCATAATCTAGTGAGCCCGGACAAAATTACGCTTTCGAGGAAACAGATGAGGGCTAGGGTTAGAATAAATTTGTCTAAATGAATATAAGAAAATCAAGCTAAGCTAAATAAAATCAAACTTGAGACGCAATTAATAAATTTCTTCATCCGGCACAAATTTCTAGGCATATCACAAATCTCGAGATAATTTTTTAACAACAAATATTCTAACCCTGATTAAAAATCACGAGAACTTAGATTTTATCAGGCTTACAGTCAAATTAACTGACTCAATGAGACAGACCTAATGATACCAAAATTGATCCAATCTGAGTGAAATCAGCATAGATCAAGTCGTTAAGCAACTTTTAGAAGCTCTTATGGGTTTCAAATCTAACAAGCTTATATTCAAATTTAGTGCTCGATAGGACAAATCCAGAGAGTCCAAGATCATTCAATTCCGACATCTTTAAAACACTTAAATGCGCATAGAACACCATCAGATCGAGAGAATCTCTCCAGATCGTTTGATCATAGTGGTCTACATTCTTCCCTTATTTGCAACATAGACTCTATTAATAGAGTCCTTCCCTTTTCTTAAGAGAGTACCTAGCCTTGAGCCAGAAGAAGATCGAAGCTTGGAGAATTAGCTGAAGTCCAACATCGCTTTTGTACTGAAGAGTTGAAGAATATCTCTAGCTTCTGCAACAACCAACCATCATCAACTAGCACATGTTAACTACCATCAACCATCATCAACCAGTCTCTGCTCGTTGCAGTGAAGCTTTTTATGGAGTCGAGACTTGTGTTGTAGAGTGGAAGTAACAAACAATGCCGCAGAATCACGAAGTGTCCTACGAAGAAGTATGTTATCCTAAACATCTTGCTAGCCTTAAAAACGGTGTATCGCAGTAACTACTCCTCACTGTGACTGCTCCATACCATAGGGCAATGAGCTCTTATGTATACGATCGTTGTAACTCGAGAAACTGTGTAACTATTTCTCGCTCGTGGGACAAGGCTCTGTATGTATAATCACCAACTCATAGTGGATCATTCAACTTGGATGGGCTCGAAGGTTTTGCCCTTTCCGGGTTTTCCACGTAAAAAATTTTGATATTCCTACTTATCACTTTTATTACATAAGTGTGTGTTGGATTCTAGTGCAACAATAATACCATAATTCATCACTTTATCATTGGGAATTCTCTAGCATGCTTTCATATTGTAACTTAGGTTAATTTAATTTAACTTAGTGTAAACTCTGGATAAAAAGGATTAAAACTAATGCAATTACATAATGTATATTCATTCAAACAATCAAAACTAGAACAATAATATTAAATTTATAACATATAGTCCTTTTTTTACGCACTCTAAATAGAATTAAAACTATCATTAAAAACAGCAGAGTCTGGAAATATAATATTTTATGATATAATTTTGAACTCAAATAAAAGAAGATTTCAAACCAAATCATACAATTTTATTTTGTGCATGTTATGGTATACACTTTTTGTTTAGTGCCAAAATAAATAAACAAATTAATTTTTTGTAGATGATTCTGCTTGCTTTTTAAGTTACTGTTTCGGATATTTATTTAAATTATTAAATTATTTGGTTTTAAGCCATTGGTTATTGACTCGAAGTAATTGATAAAATCAAAGGGCATTTACATACAAGCCACGCAATTCTTATGTGTTAACACATCTTTTTTTTTTTCAAAAAGGAATGACCAGAGGCTATTATACGAGCCTCAATCATCCCCAATGTGCCTGACACTTCGAGTACCACACACTCCACCGGGAGGAATCGAACACCAGACCAGATAGGACTTACAACTGACAAGCAGATCATCTAATACTTAAAACTTCATATTTACATGTATAACACTCAACTCTTCTAACATTACATAAAAAAATATCTCTATTTTTTACATTTTAAAAGTATATACGCCTTTACATGAATAACTTTATGACACCATACAAAGCATAAATATGAAAATTTAAGTTTCAGATAAGTAAATACAAATGACTTGTGTGACATGTGTGTAATTTTCTTAAAATCAAATCATTAACGCAACAATTTATGACTTCTCTCATGAAATTAAAAAGCTGTCGGCTAGTGGTGTGCATCTCATGAAAATTAGCAATCAGTCGTTCATGCAACGTGCACTTATGGGGAATTAATGTCGGGTTGGACTAAAGAAAAGATGGATTTGCACATGAAAGCTCCGAGCAATCATGATAAGAAGTTCCGTAAACCATTTTTTCTTTTTCTCCCTAAAGCCTCTGCTTCTTTCTGTCTTTTCATGGGATTAATGGTAGGCTTTCGGCTTTCTTCAATTGGAAAGTTGGTGGTGTGAGGGATTGTGAAAGTTTGGAGGGCACATGTATCTTTCTAAATTCACTTGGGGGGTGTTTGGCAACACACAAGAATTAACTTAAACAGGATTCAGTGACTCCTCTGAATTTGGATTTATCGGATCCAAAAGGGTAGAATTCATATATGTGTTTGGTTTGATTAAGGTTAAATGTTATTTTGACCCCCAATTAATGAACTAAGGTAAAAGGGCAATTTTGTAATGTGACACCGCCACCTACCANAAATTTGGATTTATCAAATCCAAAAAGGTAGAATTCATATATGTGTTTGGTTTGATTAAGGTTAAATTTTGCCAAATTTTTTTGAAGTGCTTGCCGACGACGAGAGAAGCGACAACCCGTATGTGTGTTTTCTTCCTCAATTAATTCGTTAAATCCACCTAATAGCTAGATTTAATAGATTCAAGATTTACATGAAAAGGGAAGAAATATTGGATTTAAGATCTGTTTTTTTTTAGTTTGGCAGGATTTATGTTAAATCCTGACGTAAATCATGTCAATATTGTGAACCAAACTCCCCCTTAATTAGTTGTTAGTCTTCTCAGACTGTATCATGACCCAATTTGATATAACTCATATACATATCAAGTTGAGTATGTGGTAAAATTTTTTTCAAAGATAAATTTAGATGAATTTTTTTTTTTATCTTTTAGATGTCATATAATACAATCACTGAATTGATAATAATAAATAATAATATGGTGGAAATCTTCATCCCATATTTTTATATATCAAAGTTATTTGTATTAAAAATATTTATGTCTAATAACCACTTTTTTTCTTAAGTTAGCAATATGTATTTATAGTAAGCTTATAAGAAAATACATTCATAAATAATTAAGTGGTATATCTGAGTAACAACAATGATTTCACTCCACTAGAAGCTTACCTTGAGAATATATGAAAATTGTAATTTTTTTCAAAAGCTTAATAAATTTCATTTATAGCATTCAAATTTTTAAAATATTAAAAAAAAAAAATCATGGCGAACAAATAATCACCTTAAATTGTATCCATCTCTTCCCTTGATACAAATAAGCTCAATGTGTGGCAAGATACATCAAGGGCGAAGAAAAATAGGAATCGACACAAAACAAGAAGAATAGAGAGATTTAATGAGGTTCGGCAAAAATGTCTACGTTCTCGGGAGCAGAGCGGCAACTTTCTTCAATATTCAACAAAAGAGTATTGAATAGAGAATTCAAAATCTCACATAGGGTTACAAACAAGACATATATATAATCTTATTGTACAATATGTAATTATTTAAATTACTTCTGTACCAAACCGCGGGGTGTTGCCCCTGCACCCCAAACCCACATGATGAAACCCTCCAAATTGGACAGATTCTTCCACTCTATTCCGCTCGTGGGCTCCGCTTGATATATGAACCATACCTAACAAAATATCAAACTCTCCACATGCATTCAACATATATCGGAGACTTCATGACCACATTTGATTTAAAAGATAATTAATAACAAAATGACAAGACATATCAAGCATGTTTGTTATGCGGCTTATGCCTTGAGAGCAAGTGAATGACAACGGAATACTCTAGAAAACTAATAAAAAAATATATTTTCAAAATATAATCTTATTATATATACAATAAGTAATCTATTTACATTTTTTTTTAAATATGTATTTGTTTCACTTCCTTAGAGGAGAAGAAAATTAACAAATATGAACTGGATTCTTCATATTATTGCCATGATGAAGTTGTATCATATTCATATAAACATATCCTCACACCTTCATAGTCAAAAATCTAAACAGTTCACTTCAAGACAGGTTATCTATATTAATAATGAGTCAGATATC
Source organism: Phalaenopsis hybrid cultivar (assembly GCA_002079205.1). NCBI lineage: Eukaryota > Viridiplantae > Streptophyta > Magnoliopsida > Asparagales > Orchidaceae > Phalaenopsis > Phalaenopsis hybrid cultivar. The sequence goes on from JXCR01072995.1 coordinate 542,021, forward strand.
TCATACTTATGATCCACCATGGAAATGATATTTTTTGCCNAAAAATTAGCATCATCTTTTCATCCTGATATGTCTATAAAAATGAAATTTTAGGCGTGAGATACGTAATCAGGTGTTATGTATGTAATTTTCACATAATTTTAAATACGTCACCGTTCACCGATGCATCCTCCTTACGCAACCAAACAAAAAATGACATACCTACGATTGATGGTGATGCCTTAAAGGTAATATTAGCTCCATAAATGTTCGATTTATTTTTTTTAATTTAATCGAACAATAAAATAATTCCTCTTGAGGTAAGGCACATGTGGCTCAAAAAAAATAATAAGTTCAAAAATATTCTGCGAAAAGTGAAATACTTGTAATTGTTTGGGGTTTAATTTCAAAACAAAAGGCTCTAACATGGCATAATCTAATAAAGTTATTTGATTGAAATGCATTACAAGAGTCTAATTCTTTTTGGATGTAAAAACGAGTTAGCAGTCGATTGATTTGAACGGGCTCAGGTTGAATGTTTGAATGATTAACTAGATAAGATATTTTAATTAGAAATAAATGTTGATAATACTATATACGATAAATTCTGTAATCAAAACAGAAAGTAAGAGCATAGAAAAAAGAGAGAAGAAGAAAACGAGAGGGTCCATTAATTTTACTTTCAGAAATTTAGAACATAACTTTTTGGCAGTCATCACACTTAGTCTGATCATGTTGCAAAAACAAAGCCTTTTGAGAATTTTGTCAAACGCTTGGAAGTGCAGAGCGGTACCGCAAAGCTGCCCTAAACGCAACCTTAATCTCTCATTATAATTTTGCTCTGAAAATCTTCAATCTCTATCATATAATTAACCAATACTCATTACATAATTTGTCGGTGTTGTTGTAATACTCGAATGTTTCATCAATCATGCTTCATAAACAGTTCTTTGACTCCTAAGCCAATCCAAGTGAGCCGTCATTGTTATTGTCTCATTCTCATTTTCAACCATAATAATTTCTCCTTTTTCATTAAATGGTCCACTTTATAATTCAATAATATATGAGTATACAAAATCAATCAAATTTTAAGTTGTATCAATCTCAAAACAATATCCACAATTTTGAGACCATCCCTATCAAAATCTAATCAGTATTTCATTGTCCAAAATCATTTGATCCTTATTTATGGGTGTTTACTAACAAGTATTTTATTATATTTGAGTATTTGTTCATGTAA